>CM061133.1:22061453-22107227 GCA_030789695.1 Scilla litardierei
TGAAAACATTGCCATCGCATTCGCTGAAGCAACGAGAGATTCCGAGAATTGACAGACAACCCTTCAACTGCTGCAGCTCGAGAAGTCGAGATAGAGGGAGAGATTAGAGAAATTCCACCCAAAAAATTAATAATATGCTCTCAGTCAACTGAGAAGTGCAAAATTCACAAATCAATAAAAAATCTAAATAGCTAAATCATTTAAAACATTCGATTAGATCAAGAGGCTAATCGGAATAAAATCAATGAATAATTCATAGATGAGATCATGGATGTAAGGCTCCCCGTTTTTAAAAAAAATGAACAAAAAAGGCTTAAAATTTTCCTCGCCACCTTATGAGTAGTTGCCACCACCGCCTTGTGAGTAGTTGTAACTGGAGGTGGGGACTGCTATATACACATATTGTTTTTGCTTCCCACACACATCTATAGTGCAAATTTCACATGGGGTGTGTGTGAAGCAAAACAATATCTGTGTATAGCATAACATATATTTAAAATTTTTTTCGCCCTGGGCAGCTGCCCATGGCACAGCGGCGGTAGTTTTGTCCGTGCTTCATCCATGGTTAAATTTGGCCTCTTCATTTGAATATTCATGCTCTTTTCAACTTCTCTTGTTGTTGGGCCTATTGGTTGGTATGATGATGGGGGAACTAGAATTTTTTGCCAGCTGGGTCAAAAATACACTACTATAAAAAACATTGACAAAGATATCTCAAACGATCAATATATTCAAAATTCAAACTTTAATTGTTCAAGATTTTCAACATAGAATAATATCCAATACGTTTTAAAAATGTTCGATAACTTGAAATGTATGATGTTACGAGCTAAAAAGTATGGAAAAATAGTACCAAAAATCACTTTAGCTAGAAGCGAGAAGGCTTTATCTTTTGAGTTTGTTGCATGATCAACTCATCTGCAACTAAATTATCCTTCATCCATTGATCTCCTATGATTCTGAATATATTTTATTTACTATTCCCATAGCAAAAAAAGTAGCAACAGTGAATAGTAATGTCAAATCAAGAGTCACAAATAGATATACTCGAGGAAATAAAGTATCCATTTTGCCTTTGCCGGCTTCTTAGCAAGTTTCCAGATGCCTTCAAGTTTGAAAATTGAACACCTTTTCGCACATCGATGTATATTTGAAGTTGAGTATCAAGTACTGTTATTTGTGCTGCTGAAAAAGATTCGGAATAAAATTCAGCAAGCTTGATCACATATGCTATATTAAAATCAAAAGAATTTTTCAGACTCAAGCATGATATACAACACAATAGATATTCAGAAGCCTTTGTAAAACCTATAAGCTCAGAGAGCTGCACATCAATGTCATGTTCTTTTCACAAATTGTATTAACTTCAAAAGATTATCTCAACCACTTTCCCTTTGCAGATGATGCTTCAAAACATCTACATGGTACATATCCTTTACAATATCCCGATCTTTCATCTGTAAAGCTTGTAATAATTCATTTGTAACCCCTAAAATAGACTTCATCATATGCATACTAAATGCAAAAATGGTTATAAGATCTAACAACATACTTGCTTCAGCCCTTTGCTCTGATTTTGATCTACCTTCATGATAACTTTGGTAACATCACAAAAAACACAATTATCATATTAACAAATGAAGAATAATGTGATTCTAATCATGTATCAGCCCTTTTGTAATATCGTACTCTTGATTTTTGCCCTTTCTTGTCAAGATCTCATCATTACCTAGTGCTTCTACAAACCCTACAACTTGTTAGTCTATAAAGATATCACATATTTGCATGGTGCTCTAGCAATGATGAACATACATGAATTTATATTGAAGAACATATTAATATGTTGATGATTCTTAAGCCACAACAAGAGTTAGTGTGCAAAACAATCGACTCAGTATGCAGTTAGATTTTCATTCTAAATAAGGCTTTAAGTACATTAATCTCATCACCATGTTAACTGTTCCATTTTCCTGTCATTACTCTAGACAAAGTCCATACTTCGGTAGTAAAGTTTCAACATGCAGTTTAAGCCAGTATAAGTTTGTGTTGCTGCTGTTGCGTCAACAACATGACAGTACGCACAAACCATTCGTCCATACAACCGTGTCCATCAACATCAACGTAGCAAGCACAATGGGATAATCGTTCCTTTATTGCTACATGTTGGGTTTCCTTCACTAAATTGCAAAGAAACATCACTAAGATTTTTGATTATAGCATTAGTTTCTACTGCAATGGTAATAGTGATGTCTTCTTGCATTTTTGGTGTAATCATTTTGTTATTTTTCGGTGCAGTTTGATGTACCAAATTCTCAATTTCTTTATCAAGGAATTATACGAGCACTAAAAATACACTGATTGTTTGATTCTTCTTTGATTCTTCTGATTCATCATGTCCATGGAATGCTAACCTTTGTTGCAAAAATTGAATACAATAAACTTAAGCTTGTAGATTGTAACGACTTGGTTTCCGGGGGTCATCACAAATAACAAGATTATGCAGGTCCTGCTAACCAATGAAACGAATTAGAAAATACAACGTAAAGACATACCTGAATGAGTAGACTGATAACCCTGTGCGCAACTCAAGGAAAGGAAAGCTAGTTCTAGAACTCTGACGTCTCCGTTTATACTTGAAAATGCTCCACAGAATTAATAAGTAGACTATATCCAACTCCAAGAAAACCGTTTATAAACAAACAAAAAGGATGGAAAGAAATGTACGAAATGTAGCGCTACGCAGGACAAAGCATGCATTCAGGTTTGCATTTTTTATTAATGTAATGTAAATGTTCTATGTCAAGTAAATGTAAGGTCATACCATTTCTAAGCTGTGATTCATACTGGAGAGCATGATATGCAACCCGAAGACCACATTGGACCACATGGAGCTACCCCAGGCCGAGTCCAAAACATAAGTAGAAATGGTCACTGGATCCCTCCAACGGTCTATACAGATATATGAAAGAAAACTTGTCGGGTAAATAGATATAGGATAAGATCTCCCAGATACGGGCCGAAAGCATGGCTCCAATTGCTACCACACATTCTCTAATATGAGTTACCCCAAACCCCGTGAGTCAAGTGAAATGTTGTTTAATTATTCTGTGTCGGTGTCGTGTGTAATGTTCAGGTAGAGTAATACTCAGTTTTCTATTGTTTAGTTGTTTTCCAGATTGCATGTTCAAAAATGTCAATGTCAAGTAATAGCATGGTTCTCAAATTATCTCTATTACAAACTAGCTTAAAATCATGCATTTTAGGGGGTTTTGATAGCAATTCAAGTTCTGGTACATGTTTCAATAGAGATGCTTGTATCAGGTGTCAACTTTAGAATCAAGCAACACATCACTTTATTCATGCATAACCCCTAAGCTACGTAACTTTAAGATAAAAGTAACAATTCTAATTTATTATGGGCATGATAAGCCATTCCATGATCTCTTTGAGAATGGTGATATACCATATCTTGATTACATGTTAACTTTCTAAAGTTAGAATTGCATAGGAAAAAGGTAACAAATAATGTAAGCCCTTGCTGGTAGTGAGTTGCTAATAGGAAATTAATCTTCACCATATTTGATCCAGAACGTAATGTCATACTGACAATCAAAAGTTGACTGAAATAATTAACTACACAAGAATTTATCACATAAGACAACACTGAAAATCATTTGGAATTGACTTCAAAAAGTAATTTTCTTTTAAAAGAAAAGAAGAGAAGGTGATGAAATTGGGATTAGATTTGGGTATTTCTCCATGTGGCGGCTGCAGAGATAACTCCGAAAGTCTGCAAAGGAGTGAGGACGGGCCAAAGGCTACTCTAGGGTTAATGGGACAAAACCGAGTCACTTCATGCTCATGGGTAAAACCCAAGCCCGCTACAGGAAGACAAAAGGGAGGAATACAAAAGGGGTCCAAGTCCAAACGGCAAGAAACAAGGAGTCAAAGCATCCCCAAACGCCTATGTATAAACCAAACAATCCTCAATAAGTAGAACAAAAGATTGAAGCCCAAACAACAGTGAAACAGTAAACCGAAAGCTTAACCGCAAGGAGCCAGAGAGAAAAGAACAGTAACTCAACATGGAGCCATCCCCAAACAGAGAGAACAAAATAATTCCCCAAACCCAACCGAGCATGGAATCTGAGCCCCTCAGCCGACAAACCCCACGTCCAAGAAAAACCGATAGCCAACAAGGCCCCGTAGCTGACAATCAGAGAGAAAAACAACATCCCAAATCATCCTCTCCCAAACTCCCAAAAATTCCACAAGCGATCATGCAACAAATTCCAGAATTTCAAGCTTGAAAATTTTCACAAAACAAACCAAAACTACAAATTAAAATATAAACCGAAATATTTGGAGTTAGAATAATCTACCGAAAATCGAAGATGGAAGCCGAAAACCCATGAAACTCTAGCCGAGCCTTGTCGTCTTGCTAAATCGGTGGCTGCAGCTTGCTTGATCAGGAAAAATGTGACGGCTTGAAGAGATCCTAGCCTAACACCCCAAAATTGAGAAGCTGAGACTGAAATTTTGTAAGAAAAGAAACTAATTTTCACATGTAAATCCCATGAAGAGAGAGAGGAGGGTTATATGCATCGGGGAGAGCCGTTGGAGAAAATCGTGAGTGATAGGTGATCGCGGTGATAAGCTCGTGTAACCGAAGCGAGAGGAGCGGCGGCGGTTTATGAAGGCCAGGGCTTTTCGATCGCTGCCGAAAATGGAGGAGGAAGAGCGCTGCTTGTTTCCTTGGAGAAAAGAATCGGGTGGGGTTAGGCTACGAAATGAAAAGGGAACAATGAAATAAGAAGAGGAAAGAAGACTGGGAGTGGGCCGGGCCTTTGTGCCTGGGAAAAGAGAAGGAAGAAATGAAAAAAAGAAAAAAAAAGAAGAAAAGAAATAAATGATGAAAAGAAGAGAAAAAAAAATAGAAAAATACAAAAGAAATTTTGATGGGGACATCAGGGTTTACACGCGCAGGAGGCATCTGATTCAGCCCAGTTCATTGTGGATGGGCCCAAGCCCATTTTGAGATTTGAATGTATTTTCTCTCTTTTGGTTTAGTCCCACATTGGGTAGGATGTGAGGGTTGAGGGTTTGTTTTTCTATTTAAAGCCGTGTATCGTGATACTTTGGAATCAATGAAAGTTTGAAAGAAATTCTCCCTCAAAACCTGTGAAAGGTCCTAATCCTTGGTGTGAAGCCCTGGATCTCTTGGTGTGAAGCCAGTTATTTTTCCCCCCAAATCCCCAAATCGTTCGTGTTCTACATCAAATTGGTATCAGAGCCGAACGATTCCACTCATCCAACTTTTTCCAAACCCTAGCCCAACCCCTAATCTCTTATCTAGCCGTCTTATCTAGCCGCCGCCTTTCATCCACCAAAATTTCCCCCAAAAAGCCCTAGCTTTTAATTCGCACGAAGGCGTCGTTGTGGATACCGTCTTTTGGAATCCCGCACGCTGCTTCCCAACGAAACCACCCACACCTCTTCGTCGTCCTCCCCCATCACCGGCGACATCTCGCAACCACTTCCGCATCACAGATCTTCTTCCTTAGACCTCGCTGCCGCCTTCGACATCTCGCCGCTGCAGTCGTCTCTCAAATCTTACCGTCGGTCGCCTTCTCCTCTCTTCGCACACCTCCGCTTCCCCGAGATCACGCCGCTGCCACCCAACGCACAGATCTCCGCTCTTCCGAAATCGCGCCGCCCCCAGATCCCGTCGGAAATCCCGCCGGAAATCACGTCGAAAATCCCGCCGGAAATCACGCCGCCCCAGGTCTCACGCCGAAGATCACGTCACCCCAGATCTGCTCCGACCCTCTCAGATCTCCGCGCACCGTCCCCTTCATTGACGGAAGCTTCCTCGCCGTCCAAGCCGTTCGCTGCTCCCTCTCAGATCTGCATGACGCTTTCCGCCGCCACCTCCTAGAAGATCGGAGCTGCAGCCTCTCCTTCAACAGATCACGCCGCCGCTCCAACAGGTCTTGCCGCCTTCTCACTTCCCTCACCACGTCCAGGCGAGCCCGACGCCTTGATCTGAGGCCCTCAGATCCGAAGTCCTCACGTCTGAGAACCCCCTAGAGCCTCGATCTGAAACCCTCAGCTCGCCCGCAAGCTTCGAGCTGACGGTGAAGCAGTCACCATCTTCGCTACAGTAGCTCCTGGCATTTTCAGGGTATTGTTTACCTATTTTCAGGATATTTTCTGCGCAACAGTTGTATTTTTGAGATTTCAGGTTTGTTCAGAGTCCAAATTCAGAACGGTTCGTGCCGATGCTTAGAAGACTCAACTACGGACGCGTTGCCATACTACCTGGACCTGTTCATCTACTTTACGAGACTATCTGCTGTGAGCTTTTCATTATCCCCTTATTACTATTCTGCTGCTAGCCGCTCATTGCCAACGAAAACAACCATAGGACCACATTTTTGCTTAGAGCCATAAACTTTGATATTAAAAGAGGAGCTCCCATTTACTGTCATACTGCAATAAGAATTATTCTCATTAAGATATTTGAATAGTTACATTACAGCTCACAAGTTGTCATTACAAATCCCCAAATTAAACATTTGAATTTGCTATGATAGCTACACATGACTTGAAATTTGGGTTGCTCATTGACTTCTCCTAGTTGATCTCTCCATCATCCACCTGCATCATATAGGAAACCTAATTAGTTAACATCGCATTCACACTAAAAAAAGAAAAAAAACAAAAAAAAGAGGCATTAGTTAAGTGTTCATCATTTAGAGGTATTTGCATTGCATGTCCACACGTAGTGGCAGGATTTATCAGATCTCAAATACCATGGATGCTGACCAACCTACCTTGAGGGATGTCATTAACCGGTTAGCTGCGTTAGAAACCCAAGTCCGTGAAGGTAGATCAGAGTCTGGCGAGTGCCTTGATCGGGTGCTACGCCTAGAGAACACTAGACAGAGGGCATCAGATGAGGGTTCACATGCACATAGTACGCCTAGTCCACCTAGGCGAAATAGAGAGAGACCCCATCATGAGAGGCGAGTGCTTAGTCCACCCAGGCATTCTAGAGAGGCACCGTCATGACAGACACACGCCTAGTCCACCTAGGCAATCTAGAGAGAGACCTCGTCACGACCGACGTGACAGAGACGATAGTGTGATCAGGGGCATTAAGGTAGACGCACCCACTTTTGATGGTCGTCTGAATCCCCAAACTTTTATTGATTGGATGGCTGATATGGACCATTATTTTGGATGGTATGATATGTCTGAGGAGAGAAAAGTGAGGTTTGCGCGGATGAAGCTTATTGGGCCTGCCAAGTTGTATTGGCAGAATATTGAGCGCATGTTAGCCCAGGGTAGGCAAGAGCCCATAGGTATGTGGAATGAGATGAAATAGAAGTTGAAGGAGAAGTATTTACCCATGTCATATCACCAGCGACTCTTAGACCAATGGCAGAATCTCACCCAGGATAGTGGGTCGGTTCGCACCTACGTCGATAAGTTTGACGAGTATATGATGAGATGTGATGTGAAGGAAGATGTGAGTGTGACATTGTCTAGGTTTAGGGCTGGCCTTAGACCTGACCTACGGAAGGAGCTCATCCTTCGTGATGTCCATACACTAGAGCATGCTTATCAGATTGTATTGGATATTGATAACTTTCATCATGCTCCGGTTTCTAGGCGTTACGACTCACGAGATTTGTCACGTCGCCCAGCACCAAATGGTAGCAAACCACCCCAGAGTCAATCCCAACCTAGATCTGACCAAAGACACCCCACCCACATGAATGACAAAGGAAAAGGGATTATGGGTGAGTCTTCTAGGGCTGGTCCACGTACCCAATGCTATAAGTGTCAAGGTTTTGGTCACTTCGCAGGAAGCTGACCTTCCAAGGCCTTGTTAGTACACGATCCCGAAGGAGACGACCACATAGATGAGGAGGAAGAAGTTTATGAGCCAGTTGAGGCATGCTATGAGACCGATGAAGAATCGGCTAGACTAGGCTGTATTCAGAGCATACCCACGAGAGTAGAGCTTATCGATACATGCTCTGAAAACCCTAGACTTGGTGTTGTACGTTGTGCACTGGCTCAGGCCAAAGAGAGTGATGACTGGCGTAGGACTGCAATTTTTCACTCTTTTGTGACGCATGGTGACAAGCATAGTAAAGTGATCATTGATAGCGGAAGTTGCATAAATGCTGTGTCATCTAAGCTCGTTACCCGCATAGGTTTACAGCCAGTCCCACACCCTAGTCCTTATAAGGTATCATGGGTGGATGCTTCATCCATTGGCATCAAAGAAAGATGTCTTGTCCCTATTCAGTTCGGATCATATAAGGACAAGATTTGGTGCGATGTACTGCCCATGGATGTTGATCATATCATCTTGGGGAGGCCTTGGCTTTTTGACATGGATGTCACGATTTTTGGTCGCTCTAACTCGTGTACGTTCACACATGAAGGCAAGAAAATCAAGCTGAATCCCATACAACCCAAGATGACCGCTCCTGAAAAGAAGGAAGCAACTAAGGGCAAGAGTTTACATATTATTAGTCCTAAGGAGCTGAAGCGAGAAGTTAGAAAGGACTCAGTCATGTATGCCTTAGTTGCAAGGGAGATTTGTGAGACTAGTCAGAAGGAGATCCCAGAAGAGATAAGCCTATAATGGAGGAATTCCGTGATATTTTTTCTGAAAACCTCCCAGACTGTCTTCCACCCATGCGTGATATTCAGCACGCCATAGACTTAGTCCCAGGAGCTACACTTCCCAACTTACCTCATTACCGAATGAACCCCACTGAGCATGCCGAGCTGTAAAGGCAAGTTGACGAATTGTTTGCCAAAGGTTTTATCAGGGAAAGTATGAGCCCATGTGCAGTGCCAGCTCTCCTCACACCCAAAAAGGATGGATCATGGAGAATGTGTGTGGATAGCCGTGCCATTAATAAGATCACGGTTAAGTATCGTTTTCATATCCCTAGGCTTGATGACATGCTGGATATGATGACTGGCGCCACAGTATTTTCAAAGATTGATCTTAAGAGTGGCTATCATCAGATTAGAGTTCGCCCAGGGGACGAATGGAAAACGGCCTTCAAAACGAAGGATGGTTTATATGAGTGGATGGTCATGCCTTTTGGCCTATCCAATGCCCCTAGCACATTCATGAGAGTGATGACTCAAGTACTACGACCATTCATGGGGAAATTTCTAGTCGTATACTTTGATGACATCCTTATCTATAGCCAATCTAGGGGGCAACACATAGACCATCTGCGGCAGGTGTGCATTACCCTGAGAAAGGAGAGCCTTTATGCAAACCTTAAGAAGTGTTCCTTCCTGACTGATAGCGTCATCTTTCTAGGTTTTGTTGTTTCCTCAGAGGGAGTGCGTGCGGATCCCCAAAAGATCCAAGCGATAGTAGATTGGCCTGAACCCCGCAACCTACACGAGGTTAGGAGTTTTCATGGGTTAGCCACATTCTACCGTCGATTTATAGCGGGGTTCAGCACCATCATGTCCCCAATCACTGACTGTATGAAAAGGGGGAATTTATATGGACCAAGTCTGCCGCCAAGGCGTTTGAGGATATAAAGAAAAGCATGACTAAAGCGCCTGTAATGCGCCTCCCAGATTTCATGAAAGCATTTGAGGTTGCATGTGATGCGTCAGGTATAGATATATGTGGAGTTTTAAGTCAAGAAAGGCATCCTGAAGCATACTTTAGTGAGAAACTTAGTGATGCCAAACTACGATACTCCACCTACGATAAGGAATTCTATGCGGTAGTGCAGGCATTACGATATTGGAGACACTATCTCCTACCGTAAGAATTTGTGTTGTACTCGGATCATGAGGCCTTGAAATATCTCAATTCCCAGAAGAAACTAAACTCTAGACACGCTCGGTGGGTTGGTTTTCTTCAGGAGTACACATTCGTCCTCAACCATAAAGCGGGGGTTGAGAATAGGGCCGCTAATGCACTCAGTCGCAGGGTGGCTCTATTATCTGCTATGAGTGTTCAGGTGATAGGATTCGAGAGGATTAAGGAAGATTACATGTCGTGCCCAGACTTTAGCGAGATTTTTGCTATCCTTCAGGATGAGTTAGCACGTGAGCAAGATAATTATTTCCTGCAGGATGAGTATCTTTTTAGGGCCACACAGTTATGTATCCCCCGTACTTCTGTGAGAGATTTTATTGTCTGGGAGATACATGCTGGAGGTTTATCAGGGCACTTTGGAAGAGATAAGACGATTAAGTCAGTAGAGAGTCAGTTTTATTGGCCGAGCCTTAAGAGAGATGTTGCCACCCTGGTGGGGCAATGTCGAGTTTGTCAGATGGCTAAGCATAGAAAGCAGAATACTGGCCTCTACACACCTTTACCTGTGCCAGATTGTCCCTGGCAAGACATTAGTATGGATTTCGTGCTAGGACTCCCACGCACACCTAAAAAGCACGATTCAGTTTTTGTTATTGTGGATCGATTCTCGAAGATGGCACACTTTATACCTTGCTCCAAAACTTTAGACGCCTCACACATTGCCAAGCTTTACTTTGATGGGGTTGTTCGTCTTCATGGTCTGCCCAAGAGCATAGTGTCTGATAGGGATGTAAAATTCATGAGTTACTTCTGGAAAACCCTATGGCATATGATGGGCACTAAGCTCAAGTTCTCCACTGCTTACCACCCACAGACTGATGGTCAAACTGAGGTAGTGAACCGTAGTTTAGGGAATCTTCTCAGGTGCTTAGTGGGTGAAAATCCTAGGAATTGGGATTTGATATTGTCCACTGCCGAGTTTGCATATAATGGGTCAATAAATAGGTCCATTGGCATGAGTCCATTTGAGGTAGTTCATGGTTACAAACCTAGAAAGCATATAGACCTCATTCCCATGTCGCATCATCATAGAGTGTCTGAGTCAGCTGAGTCATTTGCACAACACATTCATGACTTGCATAAAGAGATCAGCAGGAGAATTCATTCTAGCAATGAAAAATATAAGGCCATTGCAGATACTCACAGGCGCTTCAAAGAGTTTAATGAAGGTGACTATGTTATGGTGCGACTCAGATCTGAAAGGTTTCCTCCTGGAACCTTGAAGAAACTGCAGGCTCGTAGTGCTGGCCCATTCAAAGTCTTAAAGAAAATTGGTTCTAATGCATATGTGATAGATCTCCCTGCTGATTATGGAATAAGCTCAACTTTTAATATTGAAGATCTAGTGGCTTATAAAGGTCCAGCAGCTATACCCACAGACCCATTCTTTGAGCCCTCCCAAGATGACTTGAGTGTCCCTGCTATTCCTTCGCCTACAACTTTACCACCCATACATCCACATAGAGAGCAGATTGACCGCATTTTAGACGAACATGTTATATCAACCAGGCATGGTGGTTATCCGTGTTACTTGGTGAGTTGGAAAGGCCGGCCAGAATCAGACTGTACTTGGATTACCAGAACAGAACTTCAAAGGCTAGATCCAGATTTGCTTGAGCACCATGACATCCAGCAGGCCCTACACTCGTCGGAGCCGAGTTCTTCCCACCCGGGGAGAGTTGATGGGGACATCAGGGTTTACACGCGCAGGAGGCATCGGATTCAGCCCAGTTCATTGTGGATGGGCCCAAGCCCATTTTGAGATTTGAATGTATTTTCTCTCTTTTGGTTTAGTCCCACATTGGGTAGGATGTGAGGGTTGAGGGTTTGTTTTTCTATTTAAAGCCGTGTATCGTGATACTTTGGAATCAATGAAAGTTTGAAAGAAATTCTCCCTCAAAACCTGTGAAAGGTCCTAATGGTCCTAATCCTTGGTGTGAAGCCCTGGATCTCTTGGTGTGAAGCCAGTTATTTCCCCCCAAAATCCCCAAATCGTTCGTGTTCTACATCAAATTCCTTGGTGTGAAGCCCTGGATCTCTTGGTGTGAAGCCAGTTATTTTTCCCCCAAAATCCCCAAATCGTTCGTGTTCTACATCAAATTTTCTTTTTTAAAAAAACCTTATTAAAATATGGACACATAGATGAATCCAATAATCACTGTGGTCAATTCTGAAGGCTTATTAATGTCGCAGTGAGATGTTGTTTCAGGTTCATTAAGCCTGTACATTTGCATCATGCTTGATATTAAGCCTGTACATTTGCATCATGTTTGATTGTATATTTCGCTACCTGATTTCAATATGGATATTTCACTGCTTTTTAGTCTTCCAATTTTGCCACTTTGTGAGGACAAGAAAATCTTCTCCCCATTGGACTCGCTTGTTAGGTTAGAAAGATAGAAATATAAGCAGAATGCAACATCTTTTTCTATGCTGCATTCAAGTGAACCCATAACACTCTTCAAACCATTCATGATTAAAACGCCTAGGAATATCACCAAAATTGGTCTTTGGAAATTTATGACCAATATGCATGAATGAGCTATTTGAGCTAGATCCTGGTCTTTTTTGTATTCAGATATGCATTTCCTTTACCCAAGATCAGTAGGAAGATTTGCAACATTATATCCAAGTAAGCTCATTTTATGAGGAATTTGGTTTAACATGATCACCATATTGTGTAGGGGGCGAATCTGAATTTATTAATTAATAAGTAATAAATAACATGCATAAATTTATGCACAAATGATTCAAAGAAGGCTAAGAGTACCATTACCTAACAATTATTGATTTATATGGTATCCTACTTAGTCATTTTTTATTTATCATGTGATAATACTCACAAAAATTTAAAGTTAGGAATACTTTTTACCAAAAACCTAACATAAACGATATTTATCAAAAACCTAACATAAACGATATTTTTTTTTGAGATTAAAATGATTGTAAAATCAATTTTAGTACTTGAGATTATAATGCGATAATATAGGCTTTCGAGATGTGAAGGTTCACATCATGAATGTTTATTATAAATATAAATAATTAGTAAGTAGATATAACATATAATCAATGCAGATTTTTTAAAGGTAATGATTTCATACTTTTTGATGGGATAAGCAACTTTCTCATGTTCTTTCGACTTCAATGATTAAATGTTCATTTATTGGTTTCCTTTCCTTTCTTTTGTTGCTTCTTTACTTACAAAAAGATATCTAGTATATTAATAAATACATTTAAAGAAGCTTTCTGTTTCTTTGGTATCCATCAAAATTTTAAAATTAAGAACACCACTCCCATTAGAAATTTAAAAAAATTAATAGAGACTAGGGATCTTAAAAACGATCCTCAAATTTGCATTATTTTTTATAGAATTAAAGTATTCTAAGTTAATTTTTCAGTAAAATAAATAAAAAAGAAATAAAAAGATAATGGCCAACATAATACGTACTACACAATTATGAGAAAAGTAAAATATTTTAGGTATCAATGAAGGATGTGAAAATATGAAGACAATAAATGATCGATTAAGTGCCAAGGGAGAACTTATAAAGATAACTAATGTATTAATACCATTTATTTCAATAGGGTTTTTATTTCAACACATTGATTTTAAATGACAAATAAAATATTCCTTAAGAAAAGAAATGCAAAATAGTGTAAAATATTACATGCGCAATTATTTTGGAGAGTAAAAACAGACCAACTCAATCATCCTTGTGAGGTGGACTGTTCATATTGTGGAGTCAAGAGCAGTTTTGTAAGGCTTAGTCTATAAATTATTCTCTCCAATCTCCATAGAAACGGGTAGAATTAGAATAGGAATGTGGGCCCACAATTATTTTATATAGGTGAAACCACGGCCCTAATAGTTGAAACTTGAAATCATATCTAATGCAAAAATTTAAGCGTATATGTAGAGCCCCACTAATAATCTATGACAATCATCTGTTCTATTTTATCTATAATATGAGACTTTCTTAATATTCCCCCCCTCAAACTCAAGGTAGATTTACCTTCGAATTTGTACATTAGTAGTGTAGTAGAGTACTAGTAAAGTAGAAAGAAACAATTGTACTTAGCAAAGTAAAAGTTCATAATAATGGTTACTACAGGAAGCCAATTTTTTTATAATGGTTACTACAGGAAGCCAATTTTTTTCATGAATTTTATAGTATACAACGTTAGAATTAAAAAGGAAGGGACCTATAATCTATTATACATTTGACAGTGTTTTTTGAATCCTAGGGCTGACTAGGACAAGATAAAGAGTGGTTGAGATTTGATCTTGGTAAATCAATGGTTGAGATTGGATTTTGTGAAATTTTTTGGGGGAAAATGCCTTGGGAATATAAACTTTGAAATTAGAAGTGCCTTGGGAAAGAGTGTGAAAATTAAATTTGGGTGGAGAAGTGCATTGGAAACCTAAACTTTGAAATTAAAAATGCATTGGGAAAGATTGTGGAGAATCATAATCCATTAAATTAAACAAAATAAAAAATTTACCGTAAAAATACCCTGATGTTTGTTGTTCCGGCGCCCGAGCTAAATTTTTTTACGCTAATTTGTTGTCCCGCGCCAAAGGCGCGGGCGCCAAATTTGTTGTTCGACGTCGAATTTGCTGTTCCGCGCAGAAGGCGCCTGCGCCGAATTTGTTGTTCTGCACAGAAGGTGCCCGTGCCGCTAAAATTTTTACACTAATTTATTGTTCTGTTAAATTTTGGCTGTGAAAATAATTTTTGGGGAGCAAAGATTTCGCGGGGAAATAACATGCGCCTGCGCCGAAGGCGCCCGCGCTGCGCTAAATTTTTTTACAAAGATTTGTTGTTCTGCGCCGAAGGCACGGGCGCCAAATTTGTTGTTCCACGCCGAAGACGCCAGCGCCGAAGGTGTCCGTACCTTAAATATTTTTACGCTAATATACTGTTCTGTTAAATTTTGGCGGTGTAAATAATTTTTCGGGGAACAAAGATTTCGCGGGGAAAATGTTAAATGAACCGTGCCCGCGGGCACGGGTTATGACTAGTTATTCTATATTGGTGAAACCACAAACTAGTAGTTGAAATCATATCTAATTGAAAGGCTTGAGCCTATGGGTAGAGGCTCAACTACTAATATATGGACATCATATTTTTTATTTTATCTGACGTGGGACTGCTATTCTTAAAAGAAACTAATTTGTATAGATTTTTTTTGAAATTCATATGGCAGCAATGGAATTGGGGCAGATCATGAAGAAAAATCAAGCTGGAAAAAATAGATTAAACATACTCTTCTTTCCCTAAATGTGTTGGACTGCTCGCGTGGTATGCTAGAGAGAAGTTAAGAGTCTAATTTTGTTGTGTTAGTTTCTTTAGTGATTTGAACTAAAGAGAGAATCATTTGTTAACTGCATGTTGGCTTATCATTATAAAAGTGTTTCTTTTTTTATTGGAAAGTGAGTCATAGATAAGCCTGAATAAGGTGGAGCAATATTAAATATGGCGGTAAGGCATGCTGTAAATCACCTATTCTAAATATAAAAGAACTTAAAATTTGAGGTGGATCATATGGCTAACCATGACCCACCTTGGTTCTGTCCATTAGACCACTGAAACTAGGTTCTTTGAGTTGATTGTTTCTCTTTTTCTCCAACTTCTTTTTGGGTGGTTGGTGGTTTTGGCATTTATATTATTAAAATTTTCTTTTGACTAATGTGAAACCATAATAGTGAATAGGAAAGTAAAAGTTACAAGGTTATTTTGGGTGAATGCCAATTTGTTAGTCAGTCTTGACTTGTTTGGGTCAGTACTTTCCATCCCTTTAGCAAGTGGTTAATTTTTAAGTTTGAATTCTGTACTCATTGAATCTTTTGTTCTAGTTTTTTTCAAAATTGTTTTAGCTGAGCCATGGCAAGTATTGAAGAGTCCAATGGGCCCGGAAGGTCTTGTTCCTTGCTCTAATGCAGGCATACTTGATCCTATAATATAAAGAAATCAATTTGATCACTGCTTTAGCGATATTATTTGAAATTGTTCATGATCTGTGGCTTGCTTAAAATGTATTTGATTTATAGTGATTTAGTATCAAATTAATGCCATGTTCAAATAACCATGTCCTCGTATTTCTTGTTTGGCTGAGCTTTTTTTAGTTTTTGTACTTCTTCCTATCATTATTTTCATGTTAATTGCACCAAACAAGTTGATACAGATCTTCATATGCCTGTCAATACCATATAAGAAGGCTTTGTTTAGTTCATCTATGAAAGCAGTTAACATATTAAATATAACCGAGAAAATTAAAGTTCAAAGACTTCTATATGTTTTGCTGTGGTTTTAAATGATGTATTGCATCTTTTTCGAACAGGGAGTTGTGAAGGCGATAAATGTCAACAAGCTTACATCGGCTGGGTTCACTGTTAAGATATGGATTGCCGATTGGTTTGCCCAACTGAATAATAAGATGGGTGGCGATCTGAAGAAAATTCAGACTGTTGGCCGTTATCTGATTGAGATATGGAAAGCTGTGGGTATGAATCTAGACAAGGTTGAGTTTTTGTGGTCATCAGAAGAAATCAACAAACGGGCACATGAATATTGGCCACTTGTCATGGATATTGCTCGAAGAAACACAGTTAATCGCATAACCAGGTTTGTTTTGCTATTATAGGTGTTGTTTCCCACCATATTGTTGGAAAACTCATCATTGTCATGGTATTTTCAAAGATTTTACAACCTAAATGGGGTTGATTATCGATTACATTGCTTTATGAATGAAATGGTTTGAAAAGTATTAGGACCAGCTCTCATCCTGACATCAACTCTCTAGTAATGTTCTGAATCTGGTGAGGAACTGTGGACAAAAAGGTAAATCCTAGAATACCAATTGCTGGGCATAAAATGTTGCACATGCCTTTAGGCTCATGCAATCAATGAACAACATTCAAAGCCTTATAGACTAAGAGTCAAGAAGGGAGCGTATGGAACTATTTCTACTTCAAGGCACATGTAAAACCAAGGGCCAAGAAAAAACACATACCAATTGTATTTCAAATAGGTATATAGACGAAAAGTTATGAGTTAATAGCTTTTACTAACTGCTATTTTTTTTGAATTACAGTCATACACTGACAGTGATCGAGTGCCATGCAGGTGTAGCCAGATCATGGGTCGTAATGATAAAGATGAGCTGACTGCAGCCCAGATTTTCTATCCATGCATGCAATGCGCTGACATTTTTTTCCTGAAGGTTGCTTCTCTCATTTGCATTTGGATTACTAATTTATCATTACGTAACTAAGCATCATTGTCAAATTTTTTTGGGTTGATACAATGGCATGCTAATTTGCTATGTAGGCATATGATGCGATTCGCTAGGGATTTGACAATAAAAAGAGGATTTTTATTTGGATCTCAGATCTGAAATTATAGGAAAACCTACTACAAATCAACTACTCGCTAAGTAACAACTACAATTTAAAAGGACGACTAGCTAAGGATTAATCTAGGGGATAAACTAATAAAAAGAAAATACTCTCTCAATTTTCGCCTGCCTTCTAGGGCCGGCTCAACCCCCTTTAAATAGACAAACACCCATTCATTGTTATTTTACCCAATTGCCCTTACTCCAATTTCCGGCCACAACACTACTCCGCCCCGGAAAAACCACCTTGTCCTCAAGGTGGTGCGTGAAGGGTATGGTCAGCTACTCCAAGTGCAGGTGCTCCTGATCATCGTCCACGCCGGCTTCCAACATGATCACACTCTCTTCTCCCTCTTCTTCGTCATTCACTATCAGGATCTGAAGAGTACGATTCCCGCACCGGTGCCCAGGAGTAAACTTCTCGTCGCATTTGAAACACAGGCCCTTGGTCCGTTTGTCACGAATCTCTGCCTCGGTCATTCTTCGTGTGTGTCCCCCCGGTCGTGGATCCATTCCCTTCTCCTTGG
This sequence comes from Scilla litardierei, assembly GCA_030789695.1. Lineage (NCBI taxonomy): Eukaryota > Viridiplantae > Streptophyta > Magnoliopsida > Asparagales > Asparagaceae > Scilla > Scilla litardierei. The sequence continues at coordinate 22,079,262 of CM061133.1, forward strand.
TAACCACGGTACCGTCAGTGGATGTTGCCCCCTCCTGCGGCCCCCTTTTGTCCCCCTCCAGGATCCGGACCTCGAAGGGTAGAGCCTCCCCACGTCCCCCGGGCTCTTCTCTCTGTCTCCTGATGATCCTCAACCTTCCTGGCCAGTGTCATCATCCCACGCAAACCAACGGGCTCGAACTGTCTCAGCCCCGACCGCACCGTGGGCTTCAGCCCCTTCATGAAACAGCCCTCCAGAGACTCCTCAGAGACTCCCCGAACTCGGTGGCAGAGCGACTCGAACTTCTTGATGTAATCACCCACGCTCCCCTCCTGCTTCAGCGAGTACAGTCTCTCGAACACGCCGCCAGCCGGACCTCCTCCAAACCGCTCTGTCAAGAGCGTCGTAAACTCAGCCCAGGTCTGAAAAGGCCGTTGCTGATCAGTCCAACGGAACCAGCCCAAAGCCTCTCCCTCCAGACAGACCCTTATCGCCCGTAGCCAATCCTCCCCTGGGACAGCGGACACCTCCAAGTACCTCTCCACCCGGTAAAGCCAGTCGTCTGGGTCGCCTCCCTCAAAAACAGGCACCTCCAGCTTCCTCAGACGCCTCTCGCCAGCGAATCCACCTCTCTCCTGCGGCTGGAATCCTCCCCTGTGCTGGTATCCCTGTTGCCTGTCTGGAACATAAGCCTCAGTCCGATCATGGTAGCCTCCCTCTGCTCCGTGCCCCTGCCAGTCTCCCTGGTGGTGTCTAAACTCCGCCTGGTGGCCTCCTGGATGATCCTGGTACGCTCTCCAATCTCCCGTCACTCCCCCAAAGGGTGGGGGCTGAGTCGACGGGCCTCCTGTGATCTGTTGGGGCCCTCCACCCTGCTGCAATCCTCCGCTGGGTCCCCCAAAAGGCTGAAAAACCCCAAATTGCGCTCCACGAACCTCGGGCGGGGCCCCCGGGGGTCGGGGAACCTGCGGAATCACCTGTCGAGCGTCCTGGGGGGTCAGTGGGCCCCCCAGGGGTCGGGTGGACCTCGGATCCCCCCTCTGGGGTCGGCCGAGGCCCCCCAGGCCGCCGCCTGGGCCGGCCGGCCCTGGAAGTGGGCCGGCGGGCCCCAGGCAGTGGTGACAGGGTCTGCCGAGGCCGCCAGGGGGCGGCAGGTGCGGCCGCCCCTCCCGAGGCCCTGGCAGCCTGCCGCCACCCCCAGGGGGTTCGCCGGCCCCCCCAGAAGTACCTGGGGGGCCGGCGGCCACCCTGGGGTGTTCCGGTTGGCCGGAAATCCCCATCCTTGGTTTGTGTCGTCGCGGCGCGGCGGCGCGAGGTCTTGGTGGGTCCCCCACGCGTTGTCTCCTTGGTCAAACCCTCCATCGTCGTCTAGATCCGGTTCATCTTCAAAAAAAATTGTCTTTTTACCCTTGTCCTTCGCCAAAGGTGGCTCCTTTTTGCTCGGATCCGCTTTTGGGATAAGATGAGCGGTCAACGCCGCTATGGCCTCCGTCAATTCCGAAAGTTTTGCATCCGTTCTCCCTTGATTTTCTTTTATCTCCGCCATCTTGGCCTCTGTCTTCTCTTGATTTTCCTTTATCTCCTTCCGGATCTCCGCGGCCGTCTCCGCGTCTTCCTTCCTTAGATCGATGAAACCCTTGCTGATTTGGGCTTCAATCCTCTCAACTTTCCCTTCCAAGACTTCAATCCGCTCCGTTGCTCGCGTGTTTGCCATGGATCAACCGCTCTGATACCAATTTGATGCGATTCGCTAGGGATTTGACAATAAAAAGAGGATTTTTATTTGGATCTCAGATCTGAAATTATAGGAAAACCTACTACAAATCAACTACTCGCTAAGTAACAACTACAATTTAAAAGGACGACTAGCTAAGGATTAATCTAGGGGATAAACTAATAAAAAGAAAATACTCTCTCAATTTTCGCCTGCCTTCTAGGGCCGGCTCAACCCCCTTTAAATAGACAAACACCCATTCATTGTTATTTTACCCAATTGCTCTTACTCCAATTTCCGGCCGCAACAGCATATTTAGATTCCAATGGAATATCATATTATGGTTTTAGTTCATTTAAGCGTATTGGTATTTGATACATACAGGGGGTGGCAATTTTTACCCAACCAAATGGGTCCAACCTGCAACTAATCCAAATATTTGGGTATGGGTCAAGCTAAATTCGGGTTAAGGTAGCATTAGGGTCAATTTGCCTGATCTGATTACTGATTAGGTTAGGTACGGGTTTGATGGTTCTAACCGATTTGACCCAAATGCAAGCCGATTACACACAGACACACACACACATACATACATATATCTATTTATGTATGTATGTATTTACGTGAGAGTGTGTGAGAGAGTGTGAGTGAGTGTGTGTGTGTGAGCAATATGGAGGTCAACTAATTAAAGAAGAAATTTTCCTCCTTAGTTAGCTTACATAACCTTACCCTCAATAGTTTTCGATGACCGGTTTTGTTCACTTTGGTCTTCATGTTTTAAAATATCAAATCATCAATTTTCAAATGAACCACATGTATTTGTCTCATTCATCTAGCCGTTGCAAAAAGTTTTGTTATTGTGAAACTGTTAAATTTACGATGCGTAAATGACCAAGCAAAACCCATTGGATTCATTTGAAAATTAGTGATTTTGGATTTTAGAACATGAAGATCAAAATAAATGGATCGGATTGAAGGAAAAAAATAAGGTGTCGCTTTGACTCTAGCCAAGGTGGAAATTTCCTTCTTGGTTAGATGATATGCTCATACACATGAGAATTTTCATATGAAAAAGCCTCCAGTGTGGAAATGGTGCGAAAATGGCTTTTTGATTTTTAAAGATCTAAACTGTTGGATGTGTGATAAGATTGGAGATGGATTATGTGGGAAATATATGATTTTTAGGGCAAAAGATGGGATTTTAGGGCTAAAGAGGGTTTTGGGAAAGAAAGTCAGGGGTTTTCGGGGGTTTTATTAATAATAAGTGGAAATACAATGGTTTGGCCTCAATTTGAGAGGATGACCTCTCTGATGCGTTCTGCAATTTTGGTTTATCTGGGACGTTTTTCGTAATTTTTTCCAGGTTTAGGGGTATTTCTGAAGTTTTGTTATATTCTGTTTAGTATGTACAGGGGGCTAGGAGGATTAGAGAGGTCGTTTGAATCTTGAGTGAAAACTTGTGCGAGGTTGATAAACTCACTCTTTTATTGGAGAGCGCATCCATCCTTTTGAATCGGCGGCTTGGAAGAATTAGTTTCTCTTGGAAACGCTTAACATATCTTGTATCCTCTTTTATTTCTGTTTATTTTCAATAAAAACATTGACATTTTCCTCAAAATTCCGTTACAATCCTAAAACCTCCATCTTTCCGTTAAAAATCATCTTTTTATCCAACAAAACCATAGAAAATCATATCAAGTGGTATTAGAACACCACGATCCATGGCGACGACGATGAAACATATGGAAGCAAGAAAGGTTTGATGTGGAGGTGGGAGAATTGAAGAAATCCATGGAAGAGATGAAAGCATTCATGGTGGATCTCGAAGAGGATAGAGTCAACGTTGGAAACAAAGTTGGATGCAAGGTTTGAGGCTTTCACGCAAACCCTAATTCAACAATTTGCTCCACAATTTTCAGAGCCAAATGCGGCAAATAATTCAGATTTGGATGAAAATCCAGATCTAGGGTAAAAGGCGGTAATTTTGGCGAAAGAGAAGCATCATGAAGAATTTAGAAAAGGGCTTCTAAGCAACACGGATTGTAACTCCGAGGTTGCGGTTGAATACGAGGGGACGATGACCATGGCCTCCTGGCCAGCCGGTACCTTGCATGCCTCCTGCAGGCCTGCCTGGGCTTGTGTGCAATTTTGTTGGGCCCGTCATTACCCGACAATAGTCTTTAGGAGTTGCCGTAGCCCGTCGACATTTTTGCAGGGCCCTATGGCCCATGGTTTGCACATGGCCCATGGTTTGCACGTGGATGACATCCCGAGTACGGGCGTTTATGTGTTGGGCATAGAGGACCTTCAACCGAGCTGCGTGATCACTGTAACATCTATCTAAGCATATCGTTGAAGGCGATGGATATCTTGGATGGTCTTTGATTCAGTAGGGAACATGCACCATCATTGGAATTGAGTGGTTCACACTCTTCATGCATCACCTGCAGGGCAGTCGGCACCATGCATGCCACCTGTAGGCCCTGCAGGCCATACTAGCAGGCCCGCCTTGGCTTGCACACAGCTCTGCTTGGCTTGCCACGGCCCGACGACAGTCTTTAGGACCCGTCATGGCCCGTCAACACGTTTGCGTGGCCCCATGACCCATATTTTGCACATGATGACCTTCAGAGCACGGACGTTTATGTTTTGGGCACGGATGATCTTCAGTCGAGCTGCGTGATCACCATGACATCTATCCGGGCGTCATTGAAGGCGATGGAGACATTGGGTGGCTTTTTGATCTAAGAGGGGACGAGCACCATCAGTCGAAAAGGAGTGGCTCATGCACTTCATGCATCCCCTTGAGGACATGGTTCTTCAGGGGCGGAGTACTGATGTGTTTTATTATTTTGGCCTATCAGGAGCGTTTTCGTAATTTTCAGCTTATAGGAGGGGTTTTTGTAACTTTCAATTTAAGGGTATTTTTGTAATTTTGTAATTTTTTGTTTAGTATTTATAGGGGGCTAGGATGATTAGAGAGGGGACATTGAATCTTTAGTGAAAACCTGTGCGAGGTTAATAAAAATACCTCTTTTATTGGAGAGCGCATACACCCTCTTGAATCAGCGGGTAGCGAGTTCCTCTCGAAAGAACTCAACCTATTTTGTATCTCCTTTTATTTCAGCTTATTATAAATAAAAACATTGACTTCTCCCCAAAATTTCTCTTTCTCACCCTAAACCTCATATTTTCCCACTAAAAATCTTCTTTTTATCCATCACAACCCTAGAAAAATCCTATCACGTCTCTTTGATTGGAGAGAGCGGCCATCCGCTCAAATTGGCGGCTTGGAAGAACTCAATTCTATCTTGAATTTTTTATTTTCAGTTTATCATCAATAAAAACGACCATCTTTCTCTTAAATCTATTCTTTCTAGCCCTAAAATCCAATCTTTCCATTAAAAAGCCTTTTATCCATCAAAACTCTAGAAAAATCCTAACACTCTCCCAATGGTCTCAATTCGAGAGGAAGGCCACTCTCTAATAAACTATAATCTAAACTAACAACTTATTAATAATCTTTCTCACAATGTTCTTCTTCGATGATCCTCTCACAATTTCTTCCCTCTTATTTATTTTATTTTCCTCTCAAATGAGCCGCATCCCCATAATTACCATAATGGTCCTGACCTAGGGTTTTCGGCTACTGCCCATAATTACAAAAATGCCAATGCTCCCAAATATTACGAAATTGTCATTGCACACTGTAATTACAAAACTGTCATTATTATGTAATTACAAAACTGTCACTTGCATCTAGGGTTTGCAGTCGCCACTCATTGACTCCCCTTTTGCCGCTGCCGCTTGTATGCGATCGTATCATTACTCCGTTACCAAAAAGATACATTGTCCTCAAGGTGGACTTTTGACTACCTACTACCGAATAGCGCTGAATGGTCACACGTCGTCTTTTCACCCCAAATAAGGGTGGCGCTTGTCCTCTGCTCCCTTCGCCAAAACAATCCGGGTCTCCACCGCCCTTACCAAAGCCTCAAAATCCTCCTCTGACGATGCCGATGCCTCCAAAGGGGCCGCCTCCACTAGTGATTTGCTATTGGGCCCCATGGGCCCTCCACCTCCCTAAGAGCCGCCTTTCCCCTACCTTGATGTTGCAGGGCCCGCCCCCTATGTGGGGGCCCAAGAAGCCCTTCCTGTGATGTTGCTGGCCCCCGTGGCCCCTGTGGCCTGCCCAGGTTCCCGTAGGGCCTCAGATGGTGGTCCAGTGACCGTCGGCCCCTGTCGGTGGTCGACGGCCCCTTAAGGGGTGGTGGTCGTCTTCCCACGCCTCCACATCCAACTTTCTGATTCAGTCGCACCCCCAATGATGTGTGGGGGTGGTTCATGCTTCCCATGCATGGATCTCGCTCGCCTCCATTTGGTGATCTGCTCTTTAAAGGCGATGGCTATTCCTTTGTTCATTTCCAAAGACTTCGCCTTTTGCTTTAGATCTTCATTGTTGTCTTTTATCTTCATCCAAATCTGTCTATGCAGTCCCCCATCTCCCCCATCTCAGGCGAATGGCGACTATACAACTCTGATATTTGTTTCAACTTTGATTCCATCCACGATTTCAACAGGATCTCCACTTTGATAAGGATCTTCTTTTTCGCCTCCATTGTCCCCGGATCTAATCGTTTTGATACCACTTTAATAAGATTGGAGATGGATTGGGGGGGGGGGGGAAATATGATTTTAGGGCAAAAGATGTGATTTTTAGGGCTAAAGAAGGGATTTGAGGATGAAAGTCCGGATTTTTATTAATAATAAGTGAAAATACAATGGTTTGACTACAATTCCTAAGGAGGACCGCTCTCTCAATGGCCTCAATTCAAGAGGAATATCACTCTCCAATAAACTAATCTAAACCAACAACTTATTAATAATCTTTTCTCACAATGTTCTTTGATGATCCTCCCACATACTCTCACCTTTTATTTATATCAGTTCCCTTTCTAATGAGACAACCCTATAATTACCATACTGCCTTTGACCTAGGGTTTTCAGCCGCCGCCCCATAATTATGAAAATGCCACTGCCGAAATATTACGAAAATGCCATTGCGCCTAAATATTATGAAACTGCCATTGCGCCATGTAATTACAAAACTGCCACTGTCATGTAATTACAGGAATGTCACTGGACTTTAGGGTTTGCCGCTGCCGCTCCTTGACTCCCCTTTTGTCACCGCAGCTTGCTTGCGATCGTATCAATGTGATATACGAATACCCCAACATATCAGAAATCAAGTGAATCCAATCCTATTTGATGCTAGATTGGATTATTGCAAAAGTTTTATTGCTATGAAGCCCTTGAATTTGTAATGGCTCGATTGCGGGTTAAATCTCCTTAAGGTTTGCCCTAAATTTGAAGTTTTAGAGTTTATATATCTAAATCAATCCCAAAAAATAAAAACAATGAAAAAAGCTTGTGCATGGTGCGAAAATTTTCGCACAGTAACATCGCCATATATATTACATTTGACAAATGTTTTTGAATTCTATGGCTGACTAGGACAAGCTGACTAGCACAAACATGTTGAAAGAAAGACGGCTTGGATTTTATCTTGAGGAATGAATGGTTGAGATTAGATTTTGTGGAAAGTTTTGGAGGGAAAAACATTTCTAGGGAAATGGAAGTTTTTTGGGGAAATGGAAGTTTTTGGGAAATGAAAATTACTGGAAAATAGCAGAGTGCACACAATTAATGCATTTGGAAAAAACTGTAACTTGCACTTAATGCTGCAGATCGAATGCTGCTACAGATCGAATAATTTCTCCCTCAACGCGGGGCCCACCGTCTCTTCGACGCATGTGGCAACAAGATGAGAATAATTTCCCTCGTCGAAGGCGCCTGATAAATTTTTTACGCAAATTTGTTTCGCGTCGAAGGCGCCTGCACCGAATTTGTTATTTGGCGCCTTTGTTAAATTTTTAAAGCTAATTTGTTCTGCGCCGAAGGCACCCGCGCCGAATTTGTTGTTCCGCGTCGAAGGCGCCCGCTAAATATTTTTACGCTAATTTGTTGTTTCGTGCCGAAGGTGTCCGCGCCGAATTTGTTGTTCTACGCCGAATTTGTTGTTCCGCGTCGAAGGCGTCCGTGCCGCTAAATATTTTTACGCTAATTTGTTGTTCCGCGCAATTTTGGCTGTGAAAATAATTTTTTGAGGAATAAAGATTTTGCGGAAAGAAATCTTAAATAAACCGTGCCTGCGGGCATGTGTTATGACTAGTATATATATGTGCAATATGTTCCTGTGAATTTTCTGTGTTGACAGCGTTTTGGGGCCTAAAAATAGATATTTTTGATTTTTTTGCAATGTGTTTTACAACTTATTGGCAACATGCCCACTAATTTTCAAATGAATCCAACACTTTTTGAGCATCCGTCCATGCATTTTAAAAATAATAGCTCAAATTCTGAAACTGTCGGCGCAATCTTTTTAAAATGCATGGACGGAGGCTCAAAAAGTGTAGGATTCACTTGAAAATTGGTGGGGAGATAGCCAACAAGTTGTAAAACACATTGCAAAAAAAAAAAAACTTTTTAAGGTACCAAAGTGATGACATCTCAGGAAAACCATTCTCGTGCTGTCAGTACACCTCCATATTGCTATATATATAATATGATTTAATTTGTTCCAAAAATCATATTCTAAAAGGGTTTAGGGGCTAGACACTGTAGTGCTTGATAAGGTGTTGAGAGCTTGATTCTATTTCATGCATCGAATTGATTATTTTTTAGATCCATACTTTTAGAAATAAATAATTAAATGTAATGATGCACTATAATTTTGAAGTTGAAATTGTTAGCACCTAACAAGTATGGACATGTGATTACACCTTCATGGAAGTGTTTTTGCTTTTCTTTCCTGAAAGAAAAAAAATGTAATTAATCTGGTTACCGGGTCAGCTATGAGTTAGCCAATATTGTGCAGGTGTGGCATAATTGGGGTTGGGTCAGCTGTGATCCTACCAAAACCTGCCTGATCTAACACATTTGCCAGTCATAGGTACATAATCTTTATGAACTTGGAACATAACTAACCATGAAGAAGAAACTGCTTCCTTAAAAAGGTTGAGCTGTGCATGAAATAGTAAGGGGCTCTGGCCTAAAATCTTTTGCAGGATGGATTATGAGTTATTTTGGATTGGATAGATGGGATTGTATTTTGAAGTAAGGAAACGGCTGGTGCAAACTTGCAAAAGATTTTGGTGCAGGGCATGGGTTAGGCGATTGAATTGGTCAAAACCCAGGGACAAGATTTTACCCATTTTGTTTCTGTTTAATCTATTTTATCTTTGTTTTGTTGACGATTATTTGAAAACTGATGCGATTTTGGATTGATTAAAGCTTCAGTGAGTTTTGGACAAGACATAGACCTATAAAACTTCCAAAAAATAAAGAGAAATAGATTAAAAATTTAATGTTCCTAGCTAATAATTCATCATTTTATGCTGTTAAAGCCATCCCAAGTCCATAGATACTAAGAGGACATAATTTGGTTGGTTTTTTAAGTTTACCTTTGATTATAATATAAGTTTAACTTTGAATTAACTGTTAGTAGCACTTGGGTTAACGGGCTGAGTTTGGGAGGTGCAGTTATTTTGTGGTCAAAGCCCCACTTAGCCGCATACGAAGTATACTAGAGATGGCCACACATACAATGCTTAAGACATGCTATATGTTTTAATACATCATATGTAGAAAAAAATAAAAAATAGATCTTTACACACCGATAAAACATTTTGAAACCTAATACAAGATGGGGTTGATATCAAAATTGAAATCAAGTTCTCGAACCCTAGTCAAACAAGTCGTACGACTCGTACCTGAACAGCTTGCCAGAGAAAATAATCACCGAACGCTAACCCGTTGCCCTTTTAGCACATTTGTAACGACCCGGTTCCAAGGGCCATCACAATTTACAATTAATATGTAGATCCTGCTGGATATCAATGAAAGCTGAATATGACTAAGTAGAAAATAATACCAAAATTGGATTCATACCAGTATGAGCAAATTAGAAACTGTGCACGGTCAAATGCTGTAAAATCTCTTACTAAACCCGACGAAGAAAATATTCAACAGAATTAATAGTAGATTACATCTAAACCAACTTAACAGTTTATATACAAGTAAAAACAGTAACAATATCGCAGAGCCAAAAAAATAACCTACTGCAAACGTAACAAGTTGCAAGTGTCTTAAGTGTTGGTTAAGTTAACTAATCATTCTAGGCCGTGACTCATGTCCAAGGGAGTGATGTACGTTAAAAAGGTTCTGTTACCCCGCTATTAGTGTGAATAGCGAACAATTTGAATATTGAAACCACTCGTTCTATAAGAAAGATGAAATTGTATATGACCTATCGTTCCATAAAGAGGAGGAGGAAACATGATTACTTTTGTAATATGACCCACTTCTATCAGGAGAGTGGTAAAATGAATACATTAACCATGATCACTTCCACACCTTTTAGACAATGAGCTAAGTGTATGGCATCCCAGATGTTGGCTTAGTGCTATGAAGTGTCAATGTCAAGTGTGCGTCGAGCTCTCAGTAAGTGTTCACATTCTAAACCCTAAATTACGTAGCGAGGGAGACCTTATGCAAACGACTAGTGTTCCAGTAATGTTGTCAGCAGTTATAGCAAATCATGTGTCAATTAATAATGTCCAGCAATAGTATCAATATCAATATTTTGCATAGGTCCTACTATGTAATTTATGTGGCATTCTTAGCAGTTCATCATTACATGAGAAACAATCAATTCCATTCATAAAAGTAAAGCGTACATTGTTATTTTAAACAATCAATTTTATAATTAAACCAAATAACAAAACTAATCCAGGAATTATTTGTTAAAAAAGAAATTAAATGATTTTAAAGTGAGTGGGATCAGATTCGCTTTCTCAGCATTTTAACAAGTCAACATCTACCAGCCTGGAGGGATTCCACTGCAGAATATTTGTACCGAACATGACATTAATTAGCCGCAAAGCCCAAAAACATTAAGCCATTTGTAAGTTACGCAAAAACTGAAAGAGGAGATCACACAAACCCAAATTAAACCAGCAAATGGCCAAGCAGGCCCAATCAGCCCAAAAACCAGGCTGTGCAGTGTCGGGCTTCGAGCCCCGTTGAAGAAACCTCGGCAGACCAAAACTGAAGGCAAGAAAACAGCGGCAAACCAACCCGACAAGGACACCCTAAGTGACAGCAGCCTCACCCCAGATCGACGATGGCAAGGGAGGCCCTCAGCAGCTGACGGGACTGCAGAAAAAACCAATCAAAGCACAGAAAGAGAAAACTGCGACGGGGTGGTCGAAGAACCAAACGGGTTGCCGATAATCGAACACATGGGGAAAATCCCTAGACAGTATTGCGAATCAGCATATCCTTATTCCTCAAAAATCTCCGACAAATTAATCATGCAACAAGTTCAAATGATTTTCAGAGATTAAACAAGAACTAAGGCATAAACCGAAAGCTTAGATCGAGATTATAATCTACCTCAATGGCGAAGAAATCCGAGAGACCAAAAGCCCCAAAATCCAAGCTCGGAAAGGATCAGAAAAACCCAGATCAAAACAGAATTTTAGAGAAAAAGGAGAAGGGGATTTTGTATGAAAACCCTTAAAAACCCATCGAATATAAATAGAGAAGAAAAACGTGTGAGAAGATCGAGTTCGTATCGGATGGAGACTCTTGCCGATTTTATCGGCTAGTGTCTTCGACTTGGGGAGAAGGCGACGTCGTTCGATTCGTTCGAGGGGTTTTTTCACAAGAGCAAAGGAGTCGGTTGCGTCAAGGGCTTCGGTTTCTCGTTTGGCTGAGGCATGATGGGTGCGCTCGAGCAAGCGGTCCGATTGAGAGACGACTTGTGTTTGTTCGATTCCCAGGGAAGAGATTGACTGAATGGAGATCGTGCCCTATGCTTGGGTTTTTAGCGGGAATAAGTTTTAAAGAAAGGCACATGGAAAGTTGGGCTGGGCCGGTCCAAAGTGACAAGGAAATAAAAGAAATAGGAGTGGGATGATGGGCTGATTCTTTGGGCCTTGCTAAAATAAAAATAAAAGGACTAAGGAGGGGAAAAGAAGTAAAGCTAAAGAAGAGGTGGAAATTGATTTAAAAAATACGTAAAATTACAGAGAAAATGTCAGAAAATTCCCAAAGAAATTTGGGTCATTACAACAATAAATGGGAGTTTGGGCAATTGGCTTCAAGAAAGTCTTTGTTTTTTGTCCCCCTTTTCGACGGCTTAAGATTTCCTAGTGGTTACTTCTTTTGTGCATACCCAAAAGGATGAAAAATTCAAGGCAAAAGGAGCCTAGGCCAGCAGTTATTGGTTGATCCATTTCAAACACTCGAGAATCTCGATTGGCATGACCAGATTCATGCTTTCTTATATACGCTTTTGTGAACTCTCAAGTCTCAATCCGGCAGGCAGATGGTGCCAGTCTCCTTGACTGGTAAGTACAGCTTAGGGCTTTCATTTGATGAGTTCAAATTTCATAAAGCAGTAAAATCATTTCACACTTGTATCAAAATTGTTGAGTTTTTGTGTAACATTTTCAAGCATGCAACACTGCAGATTCTTTCTTTGATGATGATTGTGGATTATCAATGCTGTACATATTCTATTATCTTATAATTAATTGGAGTTGACTCAGTTAAGTGTATTGAGTATTGAGAACATTGCATCATATTGGACCTTATCCCAGCTTATTTTCTCTTTGCAGGCTGACATCTGCCAATTAGGCATGGATCAACGGAAAGTCAATGTCCTTGCTAGAGAATACTGTGATGATATTAAAAGGAAAAACAAACCCATCATTCTTTCGCATCGTATCCTACTCTTGCATTTTATTTTTCTTTATTGTTGCTAGTAGTTCTGGATATCCTGAAAAGTGGCTGTTGAGCCTTTACTGGACTACCAGACATGCTTCCGGGGTTACAAGAGGGACAGGAGAAAATGTCAAAAAGTGATCCATCTTCCTCTATCTACATGGAGGATGATGAGGTATGCCATTGACATAGAACTGGAATTTGATGTCAAATTGTTTATCTCTAGAGTTGAATAAATTACAGTATCTTCTCCTTTTGCTTTTGACAATGTTATGTTTGAAAGTGAATTTAACATGGCTTTGTTCTGGTAATCATAATAAAAATTTCCCCTCTTTACGATGTCCTTTCTCAGAATCATAAACATAAAGTGGCTTTGCAACTTACTTTCATGGTGCATTTTTTTTGTTAAATTAGTGCAAAATATTGTGTGGATTTGTACAGATAAATCAAGAAAAGCAATATGTGAACATGTTCTTTCTGGTAATCATAATAAAGAAAATGGCTTGGCAACTGAATTTGATGGTGAGTTTTTGTTAAATTATAGAACATGTTCTATATGCACTGGTAAACCAAGAAAGATATATGTAGACAAAACATTCCACGACATGGTAACTGAATTTGATTGTTTGCGCTCCACTTAATAATTGTTCATGTTGGCTTTTATAGAAGTAGGCATAGGACTAGTATTTTAATTCTTCGTGTTCTTTTTAGCAACTTTGCTTATTGGGTTTTCAAGATCTGAAAGAAGGCTTGCAAAGTGTTTTCCTTCGGTCAACTTGTATGGTCTCCTTTGCCCAGTTTGCTACCTTGGCTCTCTTGCGTTCCTCTCCTATTCATAGGAATGCACCAAACTATCTGTTCAGCACAAGGATGTGGATTATGTCCTTGCTATTAAGGAATGACACTCCTTTGATGAAGCCATGTGGTGTTGGACATGTGTTGGACATATATGTGTCTTGTGCTTCTTTTAAGAATTTGCCACATGTTGGCATGTTGTGTCCATGTAGACCTTGCTGTCTCTGTACCATATGTTGAATATTGAGTCACCCTAATATATATTTTGATGACAAGCAACCATATTTGTGTGCTAATAATATATAAATGCCGATTCAAGAAGAAAAAGAGTAAATCTAAGTGAAGATATACAAGGTTAAAGACTGAATAAAGAAAAGAATCAAGACAAGACTTAAGATTTCATGACTACATCTAGGATGAACCGCAGTAAAAGTGTATATTTTGATGTATTTATTTATTTTCATTGATTAGGTTGTTAAAGCTTTGATGAAGCACTTCACACGCTTAGGAAACTATAGAAAAGTGTTTTGAAATATTTTGAAAATATTCCATATTATTTTCTTAAGTTTTAAGGCCAAAACAATGCTTTTTAAGGTTATTAGTCGACCAGTACATGTCCTCTAGTCGACAAATCAAACCTAAGAAACAATGATCAACATGTAAGATTAGTCTAGATGTTCTATAGCTAGTCGACTAATAGCATGATTAGTCGACTAACTGATGAATACTAGTCGACTAACTGACGAATACTAGTCGACTAATATAAAACAGAGACTTTTGCAATTTTCCTGACATGACTGACTAGTCGACTAGTATCTTGTGAATTAGTCGACTAATAATTGTACAATAGTCGACCAATGATAGTTTGCACTGAACGGAATTTCTGCATCTAGTTGTTACTAGCCGTTTTTGAGGGTGTTTTAGGGAATTCGTTTTATAGGTTTCTTGATCTATAAATAGCAGACATGGTTTTTATAACAAGAAAATATCAGGAAACATTAGTATTTTAAGAGAAAAATTTGTTTTGTGCAAAAGACCTTCAAAAAATCCATCATATTGGCATTTATACTCCTAAGTTTCCAACTTGTTTTCTTAGCCAATCTTTGATCTCTTTACTATCAGATTTCTTCATGTTAATAGAGATCCAATCCTAATTTCCACACTGCTTACTCTAATGTTTAATTGTCGGTTATATGAAATTGTTTGTCTTCAACAAAGGTTGCAAAGTATTTTCTCTTTTGGGTTGTAAGAAGGAAATGGTACTCTCAGGTTTGAAAGGGTTGACACTCGACGGTTATTCGAGTGGGTTTCTTTACACTGGGTTGTGGTATAGAGGGATGTTGTATTATTCTTCTGGTTTAGAGGTTATAATGGAAATCTCAAGCGGGAATTGCTTGGGGATTGGAGGTAGGTCAGGGTAGACAGAACCACTATAAATATATGTATTTGCAATTGCTTATTGTGAGATTTATTTCTTTCTTGCAATTATTTCTTTAATTTTTGTTGCTTATATTCTTATATTTTGCAAGAGGTTTGTTGATTAATAATTATTTTTTAACATAAACTGATCTTTTAGGTAGAAAATATTAGAATTTTATAAAGATTTTAAAACAGTATTCACCCATCTAGTGTTTTGTATCAGTCATCCACAGGATCCCCAACACTTGGTATCCGAGCAATCAAGTGTTCTTACATTTGGCTGTTGGATCTCTTGGCACACCAAATATACTAGAGGGGTGGTGAATAGTGTATATCACGACGAAACTGCAAAATTAAATGTAATTAAAAAATTGCAATAAAAATACGGAAGTAAATAAGCACAATTCAGAGAATAACAAACACAAACACAATGATTTATCCTGGTTTGGATTCTGGTGATCCTACGTCCAGTCCTCTATCCGGTAGAGATTTTCAATCCACTAAAAACACTTGTTCTCCACAAGCAATCAACATACAAAGATGCTAACACTTCCCGTGTTGCAAACTTGTACAATCTCTTCAACAAGAGATTCACCTAATAAAGAGAGTAAAGAAACAATATCACATATAGCCTTGATAGTGTAGGAATTATATCGCAAGGAAGATGATGGAATCTCCAAGGTTCTTGATGTGAATTTGTGGTAGAACACACTTGGAAATTAGACTTTCTAATGAGAAAAAATTTCTGTAGAGGTTCCTTAAATACATCTGAAAATTACTCTTTCTAGAGAGAGAACACTTTAAGAATGAGAGAAAGAGTGAATTGTTTCATGTATCAAGGTAGAGGTCTTGGGGTCTATTTATAGGCCAAATGGGTAGTTTATGACCGTTTGATAACTGTCCGAAATTTTAGGAAAATCTGAACCGTTTCTACGAAAATTGATCGACTAATAGAAGTGATTGGTCGACTAGTTTTGCTACTATTCTGAGATATGACTGTTGAGTCAATCTTTGACGAAAGGACAGAAACCAATAGTCAGACACTGTCAGAAAACCGTCAGAATTTTGTCCGTTTGTGATAGTTAAAACTACACGTAGGTGGTTTCAGAAATGGGTGTTTGAATTTGAAAAATAACCAACAGAAACAGTCAGATTAAACCGTCAGAAATATAAGTGACTGGGATAACTATTTTAAAACTGAGATAACTATTTTAATACCTGTTTGGTCAACTAATCAACTCTATTGTCTACTAGAAAATGGAAACTTAGGAAATTGGTGAAAAATGATCCTAATAACTTAGAAATAGGTTTGAAAAAATTTCAGAATTTTTGTGGAATATAATTAGTCGACCTGGAGAAGGTATTGGTCGACTAATTTTGACATTGACTTGATTTTTTGAGGACAAACTCTAAAAAACTAAGATAGACCATCATCAAGCCTGTTACATTCTAAGTATATGTAAGAATAAAAATGAAGATTACATCACTTTTCACAAGTAAGGTCTTGTGTTTGATGCGGTAATATGTCGTGTTCGTCTTATTTGAGTGGGTAACACATATAAATGCTTGGAGTTTCCAACGTTGGCCAGAGCTTAGCGTTAACTGGCATCAATATTTGCAACAATTTCCTGAGGGTCTCGTCTACCTATGTTTAATGCTCTAACTATGCCTGTGGAAGACACAATGATTACCTACAATCGATAAGATCGATATATAGAACATTGGAGATCACATACGAGACCAACTCCAATGACCTAGTAACAGAAGTCCAAGCACTTTTCACAAGTAACGTCTTGTGTTTGATGCGGTAATATGTTGTCTTCGAGTGTCTTTAAAATTTGTAAATATTTGTTTCATCGAGTTTCCAACATTGGCCAGAGCTTAGCATTAACATCAATATTTGCATTTCGAGGGCCACTTAACAACCGTCTACCTATGTTTACTGCTCTAACTATGCCTCTGAAAGACACACATGATATATACCTACAATCGATGCATCGATATATAGAACTAATGGAGATCACATACAGACCAACTACTCCAATACCTCATGGAGTGACACAGAAGTCCAAAGGCAATCTTAAACGTCAAAGCTATGAACGCATTGTTCTGCTCACTAAATGCAAATGAATTTAACTGCGTTTCAACGGCAACCATGGCACATGAAATTTGGCATGCCCTTGAGGTAACACACAAAGGGAAAAATAAAGTTAAAGACTCAAAACTCTCTCTATATGCTCGCAAGTTCGAAGTATTTAAAATGAAGGAAGGGGAATCCATAGATGTATACTCGCTTAAACTGACATCACCAACTCCCTTACCGGGCTAGGCATGAAGTGCACCCAAGCGGAGCTTGTTTGTAAAACTCTTAAGTCCCTTGCACCGGAATGAGAGAAGAAACAATAGTAATTGAGGAAGCACACAATCTTACAAATCTTACCATATAAGATCTAAATGGAAATCACATTGCCTATGAACTTCAACTGAAAGAATGAAACTTCAATTAGAAGAAAGAAATCATGAAAAACAACCCAAGAAAAAGGCACTCGCAATCAAAGCAACTTTCCGATTAAGAAGAACCAGAGAATGAAAAAGAAGATACAACACTCTTGACAAGGAATTTCAAGATATACCTAAGAGTTAAGTTAAATCAAACAAAGCAAAATAATCTAATGAAATTATTCTTTGTTATATATGTAACACCATGTCATTACAAGAAAGAATGCAAGCTAGCGAAGAACAAGGGTCAAATTATTGAAAAACCAAGGAGAGCTAAGAATAATGCTCTCGCGGCCAAATAAGATGACTACTCAGATTTCTCATCTGATGGAAAAGAGGAGAATGATGAAGAACAAGACAACATGCACTTTATGGCACACACGGATAATGAGGTAAGTTTTGCATCGAATCGGATTCTGATAATGATGATGATATATTTACTGCTTTTAGAAATTTGTATGACCAACTTGAGAAATTGTTAAAAGAACGCTCAAAATTAAAAAGGAATTTTGAGAATTGGTCTAAGAATGATGACATTTCATAAACTAACAAGTTAGAAGAAGAAAATAAAAAACTAAAAGATGAGAACAACTTGCTTAAAAAATGAATGTAAAAACCTAAATAATAGGTTAAGTGAACTAGAAAAGAATATATCTAAAATAAAGATAAAATAGGATGAACTTTAAAGAAATGTAGATAAACTTAATAGATGCAAAGAAACCCTAAACAACATTTTAGCATCACAATCAACTAATAACAAATTTGGTTTAAGCTATATCATGTTTAACCAAAATTTTAAGAACAAGGTTAAACAAAACCATGCTTTTATGTACACCACAACTGCAAGAGAAAACAAGAGTAAATATCATAACTTGCAAAGCATGAAACAACCTAAGCCTACAAAATCACCTGGGATTAATAAAAACAAAAATCAATGGATAGAACTATGGATAGTGTTCTTAAATAAGTTTTATACGGTCGCATATGCGGCCGCATATAAGGAGGCGGCCTTTGACAGCATGAAAAATTAGATATGCGGCCGAAATATGCAGTCGGCATAAATATTATGCGTCAGCATATGCGAATATGTGGGTGCATAATCGGCAACAAAAAACCTCTAACTCGTTAAGAATAAAAACCAGTTTTTTATTTATAAGGGTGTCCCCGCAACAAAAAGTGACGACATATCTCTTCATTCTCTCCAAAGCCGAAGCAGGGGTGGTGCGCGGTGAAGCAGCGATGAAGCGGTGGAGGGAAGCACTCAAATCTTTGATGACATGCAAGGAGAGAAACGGGTTCTTCTGGCGCAACGATGGATGATGTTTAAGAGCACTCAAATGGAGAAGATTTGTAGTGATAATAATGTTCTTAGTGATATTGATGAAGTTCCTTCTGATAATGGGTTAGATGATGATGTTTGTTATGAAAATGACGAGGGAGACGATGCTGTTTGTTATAAAAATGACGATGAAGATGATTAGTAGATATAGAATAGACCTTTTGTTATTTTAAAGTACATATGTTTGACATGTTTTTGATTTGGACATAAAACTAAATATTTATGTTTTATGTGTATATCTTGCTTTAGACTATAGTTGTTTTATGTATTGGTAGTCTTGATGGTGTTATATTTTTAGTATGATTTAATCTTATTTTTATGAGTTGATATGATTTTTCTGTTCACATCATTTAGGATTTTTTTTATTTAACACACACACATATGTATATATACTTACTACTTATTTATTTACTAAAAATATTTATTTTCGCGTAAACTGCATAATCCCCATAATTGGCTGCATAATATGCACACGCTATGCGCTCCTGGACCGCGTGCATAATGAAACCGTCTTTTGAAAACCTGATTGTGGATACCAAAGAATGTGACAAATAAAATAAAGAATACATATATAAATAATTTTATAGAAAAAGTTCATTATTCAGAAAATTATAATTATGTAAAAGATAAGAATTTCAAATCTAAATGGATTTGGTTTCTAATTGAATGAAACTTCTAAGAATCCGAAATATGGTACCCTAAAACTCTAATGATATATTCATTGGTTTCTTATACAAAAGAACACAAGTTAAAGATCTTTTGATTGTATTTGCGTGAAAAACTAAGTTTATAATGATAAATTAAATAATAATTTAATTAAGTGACAAAATAGAATATTAAAATTTGCTGTATTATGTCCTAATATCATATTAGTCGACCAATGTACATTGCCTAGTCGACTAATGACCAACTAGTCTACTAATACATGTACACTAACACTATCAGCTCATTCTGTTTGACAGCCGCTAGTCGATCAATGTTCAATGTCTAATCAACTAACAAATAAACACTAGTCGACTAATACATGTACACTAACACCATCAGCTCATTCTGTTTGACAGCCGCTAGTCGACCAATGTTCAATGTCTAATCAACTAACAAATAAACACTAGACGACTAATCAGCTAATTTACAAAGAACCAAACTAGCTGATTTTCAAAGAACCAAACTAGCCGATTTTCAAAGAACCAAACTGTGTATACTGTTTTCGGATTTAAGATGATTTTTATATTTAAACCTACTTCTCTTGCTTGAACCTGGTATGTTATTGTATCTTATGACTTATACCAATTAGATAATCAAATCTTAACTTGAACAAGTGAGATCCAATGGCTCAAATCACTTCATCTCATCATTAGAAATACCCTTTGAGCTAAAAATCCCAATTTGAGTTCTTCATTACCTCAAAGCCCTAGAGGCTAGATCTCTTCTCTTGCTGCCAAAATCTCTCAAAAATCCCTAAAGATCAAGCCTCAATCATCTCCAAGATTCTATCTTTCGGATTTAAGATAATTTTCACTTGATTTCTCGTTAATTTCTTGCATTTAGAACTAGAAAACCTAGATTTCAAGCACCCTCAAGCATTCATATCATATTTCTAGTTTGCATCATGTCTAAGAGATGAGGAACTTCATCTAGTCCATCATCATCTAGAGCACTGGCCATATTTCTGATGCGAACCTAGATCTGGATCTGAAGATCCAGATCTGAAAATAACTATTTAATGTTAAAAAAGAGGCTACTCGTTAATTTAACGACTAGGAAATGAAATAGCAACTAGATAAGAATTAATCTAGGAGGATAGAAAAGCCTAATACATTTAATCTAGGGAATAATAAAGTAGAATAAAATAACTCTCACAATTTTCGCATCGCCTCTAGGGCCGGCTCAACACCCTTTAAATAGAAAAACACCCCTAATTGTTATTTTACTCAAATACCCATTTCCTCCAATTACTAGCCGCATCATTACTCCGTCCCTGAAAATCCACCTTGTCCTCAAGGTGGTGCACGATGTCCGTGGGCCATCCGTTCCACCAGGTCGATTGCAAGCATCCTCCCGGGTCAAATGGATGAAAGTGATCCCCACCGCTTTTAACGACGTCCGGAAAAATATCGTCGGGTCAAGGCAGGATCCAAAAAGCGTCGTCGGGCCCCCATAAATACTTAGGATGGTCATCGTCATCGTTGCACTGCTGGAATCCTTCCCCGGGCCCCATAGATGGCTGAAATCCTGAAAATGACGCAGATCGGGACCCGTGCTGGGCCCAAGGGGGCCCCGAAGTGCTCGACAGGGGCTGTCGGTCCCCCTCCTGCATCACCGCCCCCAATAGCGCCTCCGGGGGTGTCGGAACCCCCTAAACTCCTTGCCGCAGCTCCCCAGGGGCTCGGCGGCACCCGCCGGCCCAAAATCTGGGCCGGCGGGGCACCGTCGGGGCCCCAGGGCCTTGCCCCCAGGGGGGTGACGCAGCCCCGGGAGGGGCGGGCGGCCCTTGCCGCCCCTCCTGCGGGTTTGCCGGCCCTCCTGGGATCTGTCGGAGGGGCTGCCGTCCCCCTCCGACGTTCCGCGCTCCCTCCGGTGGCTCAAAGATGGCCTGAGATGCCTCCCACCCTTGGTTGTAGTGGTCGAAGGCGCCGTCTTCTTCAGTTTCTGGATCTTCCTCGTTAAAAATCACATTTTCTGGATCTGAAAATTTTAGATCTGGATCTGAAAATTTCAGATCTGGATTGCCGACAGCCGCAGGCTTCAGATCTGCACCATTTTCCTCCGTCTCTTTCGGATCTGGATTTGAAAATTTCAGATCTGGATCTGATAATTTCAGATCCGGATCGCCGACAGTCGCAGGCTTCAGATCTATCTTTGTCTTTGCAGCGGAAAGGTAGCGACGGTCGATCTCCGCCACCTTCTCCTTGTAGCGACGACTGATCTCCGCCAAATCCTCCGCTATTTGACGGCGCACCCTTTCCCTTCTCTACCCACGCGTCGATCAGATCCATAAATCGGGTGCTCGCCCTGGATCTAGTGCTCTGATACCAATTGATGCGAACCTAGATCTGGATCTGAAGATCCATCTCTGAAAATAACTATTTAATGTTAAAAAAGAGGCTACTCGTTAATTTAACGACTAGGAAATGAAATAGCAACTAGATAAGAATTAATCTAGGAGGATAGAAAAGCCTAATACATTTAATCTAGGGGATAATAAAGTAGAATAAAATAGCTCTCACAATTTTCGCATCCCCTCTAGGGCCGGCTCAACACCCTTTAAATAGAAAAACACCCCTAATTGTTATTTTACTCAAATACCCCTTCCCTCCAATTACTAGCCGCATCAATTTCATCAATATTTAAAAAGTCCATACATAGTAGAAAGTTATCTTAAATTTCTCAAGTTGATATAATGTGAAAGATTTGTAAAATTTGAGGATTTTGCAACATATGAGACTCCTCGAGTTTTCTTAAATAATCATTTGCATGATGCGTTTAATTTTCAAAACAATCAAATGTGTTATCCTAGGCTTGCATGTTTGTTCTACATAAATATGGAAAATGTTGAAAATAATGAAAATAAAAAACCTAGTGAAAAATGTTGAAATGAAGCTATTATGTTGTAGGAAGATATATGAAATCCTAAACATCCCTAGCCATTGATTAACTCTAAATGAAATTGTTATGGATGACGAGGATATACTTTTCTACCATGCTTGTTAATATACAACTATTATAGTAGGCACTTGCATTAAGCCTTCTACGCCCACAAGCTAGGTTAATTGTCAGGATTCTTTCATACGATCTCATTTAGAAAACTGGCAAGTTTTCATACAATCTCATTTAGAAAATTGGCAGTTTTATTTTAGTTGATTTAGCAAGATATGTATATGCGCTCATAGGTTGACTAAATGTGATTTGGGCACAAATTCATGAAAATATCACAAAAATCACTTTCACATCAATCCATCATGGTTACATTTTGACTAGGATCTTCATGCATTTTAAAGTCAACCTAAAAAATGAAACCGACATTCTTCTAAATATTAGACCATTTGATAGTGCATCTATCTCTATGATGCATTTTCTTGATCCTGGCCAAGACGAACCCTAAGCTGAATATGAAACTCATATTCATCCCGCAATTGGTTCCTCAATTGTTTTACTCGTCTGTCCTATATGATCACTTCCAAGCTTTAAGAGACGACGTCTAGTGAATGATGAATCAATTGGGACAAGTACAACAAAAACAAGATCAAAGCATTCAAAACCAACAACAAATGATGTGAGACATCGGTGATCTTCATAGTGCTTAAGATGCTCTTTGGGAGAGACACCATCATGACTCCCCAAAGGAATAAAAATTGATGTACTTTATTGAGATGTATTGGAAGTGTTTTTGAGAAATTTGATGTATTGTGAGGTTAAACAATTGTGTTGCTGGTTTGTATTGTAATGCTTGATGATGTTTATGTGATGGTTTGTAATATACTTGCAACATTAGGTATTCACTATGTTTAATTCATGAAGTGTGTTTATATTTCTTAATTGCAAGTTTTTGCATCTCTTTGCACTATTGAGAATTGTCGAATTGAAATTTGGATATCATGGCTTAATACATCTCAAAGGAATAAAAATTGATGTACTTTATTGAGATGTATTGGAAGTGTTTTTGAGAAATTTGATGTATTGTGAGGTTAAACAATTGTGTTGCTGGTTTGTATTGTAATGCTTGATGATGTTTATGTGATGGTTTGTAATATACTTGCAACATTAGGTATTCACTATGTTTAATTCATGAAGTGTGTTTATATTTCCTAATTGCAAGTTTTTGCATCTCTTTGCACTATTGAGAATTGTCAAATTGAAATTTGGATATCATGGCTTTTAGTATGATAAATTGTTGAATATGGTTCATGTTTCTATTATGAGATCGTTATTCACATTGTCATAAGATTCATTTTTTAAATATTGGTGTCAAATGACATGATAAATAGTGATATATATATATATATATATATATATATATATATATATATATGAGAATAATGGGTATCATATGCCGTATGAGAGAGGGCCTCATATGCCCTCTCACATAAAGCAACCAAGTACAAGTCCACATGGGCTTGTACTTGGTTGTACCCACCCCCTTTATGTGAGACGGCATATGAGGACCTCTCTCATACGGCGTATGATATCCATTATTCTATATATATATGTATATATATATATATGAGATATTTGTACTTATTTGCATCTTAATCCATTGTGGCACATATGAGATGTTTTCACAAGACACACAAATAACTTATTTATGATAATTTGTAGTATAAACTTACAATTTGAGTTATGATGATTGCTCAACGATTAGTATCAACAGTTGGTATTACAATTTTTTTGGAATTTACATTGAGATACATTAAAAAATTGTGGACTTAGTGAAATATCTCAAATGGTATATATTGACATATGATTCATCAATACATTTCACTTGATGGATATATTGAGTCACCTTGATGTTTTTCGACATATGATTAAAATATTATGTTTTAAACATGTTTTGATGACTATTAAGATGAATTGAATATTGAACATGTGTTGAGAATGAATATTGATACATTTTTCTAATTGCACCACACACTACTTTATGATAATGACATGGGGGAAGAGGTATATTGAGTCACAAACATCTTTTTTGTTAATTACAAAGGGGAGAAATAAGTTGACATTATATATATGTATATATATATACACACACATATATATATATATATCAAAAAATATATATGTATATATATATATTGGAATATGACATATATATATAGGAATATGACAAATACATATATATATATACATATATATACATACATGCATACATATATATATTCATATATATATGTATGTATATATATATGGAGGTTGACTAGGGTCCATTCGGATGGATCAAACATGCGGATCCATCCAAGTGGAAACTAAAGTTAGACAATGTAAATAGAAAATCCGACCGTTGGATGTCATCTAACATGTCTAAACTAGCTCCAAACAAAATTTCAGCTAATTTGGACACGTTTTGCCCATGCATCAAGTGGTTACAAAATCGATGTTTTTGAATAGTTATAAAATCGGCTAATTTTGCAGCCACTTGATACATATGCAACACATGTCTAAAGTAGCTGAAATTTTGTTTGGAGGTAGTTTAGACATGTTAGATGACATCCAACGGTCGGATTTTCTATTTACATTGTCTAACTTTAAATTTCACTTGGATGGATCCACATGTTTGATCCATCCGAATGGATCCTAGTCAACCTATATATATATGTATGTATATATATATATATATATATATGTATGTATTTGTCATATTCCAATATATATATTTGTCATATTCCAATACACACACCCACACATATTGGAATATGACAAAGGGGGAGAGATAGGAACAAATGGGGAGAGATAATGAAATGACATAACTTATATAATGATATGACAAATGGGAGAGAAAATTGGCTATAAAATATGAAGATATTATATTTTAAGTAACTTGCTTAAAATGAAGACATTGTTTTTATCTCATGCGCATTAATTACATTATATTGGTTATCGTGCATCCATGGCATGAATATTGGTTATATTATAAATATGGTTAAAAATAATATATAATTGAATATTTTAAACTTAGACTTTCATATCGCATATTTATATGATACATACAATACATAGACAAATATGCTTGTGACTAACTTGCAAAGATGCATGTGGAGTTTTAATAAAATTATTGTAACCTATATGTATCTTTTCATGGAGAGTAAGCATATTTATATATTTTATGTAATGTTTATCATCATTAAAAAGGGAGATAATGTTGAACATTGAGTCGCCTCAATATATGTTTTGATAATGAGTAAATATATTTGTGTGATAATAACTATGAATGCAAATTTAAGAAGAAAAAGAACAAAACTAAGTGAAGATATTCGAGGTTAAAGGCTAAAGGAAGAAAAGAATCAAGACAAGACTTGAAGATTTCAAGACTACATTAAGGATGAATCAAAGGAAAAGTGTATATTTGATGTATTTATTTATTGTTAAATGTTAAAGCCTTGATGCAACACTTCACACACTTGGGAGACCATAGAAAAATGTTTTGAAACGTTTTGAAAATATTTCATTTTATTTTCCTATGTTTTAAAGATCAAAACAATTAGTCGACCAATACTTGACCTCTAGTTAACCAATCAAAAAATGTTTTGAAACATTTTGAAAATATTTCATTTCATTTTTCTAAGTTTTAAGGCCAAAAAAATGCCTTTTAAATGTTATTAGTCGACTAATACTTGACCTCTAGCCAACTGATCAACCCTTTGAAACAATGATTATCAGCGTGTCAGATTAGTAAACCAATGGTTTGTAGCTAGTCGTCTAATAGCATGATTAGTCGACTAACTAATGAACACTAGTCGGTTAATATAAACATAGAGTTTTGTAGTTTTTCTGACATGATTGACTAGTCGACTAATGCCTTGTAATTAATCGAATAACGGACATTAGTCGATTAATAATTGTACACTAGTCGATTAATGATATTACCGTTGTACAGAACCGAATTTTCGTAACTAGCCGTTACTGGCCGTTTGGAGGATGGTTTAGGGAATTTGTTTTATAGGTTTCTTGATATATAAATAGTGGATAATTCCCAGGATTTTTATAGCAAGAAAATAACAAGAACTATTAGTATTTTCGAGAGAAAAATTTGTTTTGTGCAAAAAGCCAAGAAAAAATCTCTCATATTGGCATGTATACTCCGAAGTTTTCTACTTGTTTTCTTGGCCAATCTTTGATCTCTTTACTTTCAGATTTTTAAATCTTAATAAAGATCCAATCCTAATAGCCACACTTCATACACTTGTGCTTCATCGTTGGTTATATGAAATTATTCATCTTCAATAATAGTTGTAAGTATTTTCTCTCATGCGATGTAAGAGAGAAATGGTACTATCAAATTTGAGAGGGTTTACGCTCGAGGCTTGTTCGGGTGGGTTTCCTGACACCAGGTTGTGGTGTAGAGAGAGGTTTTACTGTTCATCTGGTTTGGAAGTTATTGTGAAAATCTCAAGCGGAGATTGCTTGAGAACTAAAGATAGGTCAGGGTTGACCGAACCCGTATAAATCTCTGTATTTGCGATTGCTTATTGTGAGATTAATTTATTTCTTACAAGTATTGCTTTAATTTCGGCTGCTTATATTCTTATACTTTGCAAGAGGTTTGTTGATTAAGAAGCACTTTGGTTACACAAATTGATCTCTTAGGTAGAAAATATTAGAATTTTATAAAGATTTTAAAACAATGTTCACCCCCTTAAGTGTTGTCTATTTGTCATCCACAGAATCGCCAATGCTTGGTATCGGAACAATCAAGTGTTCCTCATACCATGGTGCCCTTGAGCACATGCTCCGAGCATGTCAATTGCATAACAAGTTCTTTTTGTACTTGAACAATTGACGCCTTGGTCCAGCATGGTTCAAGGGCACTGGTAAGTTTCTCG
The DNA here is from genome assembly GCA_030789695.1 of Scilla litardierei. Lineage (NCBI taxonomy): Eukaryota > Viridiplantae > Streptophyta > Magnoliopsida > Asparagales > Asparagaceae > Scilla > Scilla litardierei. The sequence goes on from CM061133.1 coordinate 22,106,392, forward strand.
CATTAGTTGCACTTCTCCTATCATGTCTTATTTCAGCAAGTGTATGTAGGCGGCACCTGGCATGCAGTGCCTAGTTGCCTAGTCTTAACAGTGTGTTAGTGCGTGTGTGTAATATGCAAGAAACACTAACAAAATTGAAAAAAATGGGAAAATTCTAGACAATCTTAACAATTGAAAATAAGTTTATATAACTAATGTTCCTGATCATTTAAGTTATTCACATGTCCAAGCAGCTCACTGATTCTGTACCCAATGTGTCTTCTCCTGCATTAATGCTAGCATAATCTTATACTGATTTAGCTTTTCCTGTAAGTGTTTCACTAGCATCGGATCACTAACGGTGAAAGCATCCAAGGGATCAGTGACTGAGTCTTTTCCATTCTGAGAGCTACCGATTACTTTGTTGGCCATTACTCCCTAGTGAGGCACACTTTGCCATTTCAAACTAGAAATCTTCCTTTTAAGTCGATGTCACGCTGCTGCTGCTAGTTGAGCTTCTTCCTTGCCCCGACTATTAAAACTTTTGTCACCTCGTCACTCTCTTACTTTATTTACATGGCTTTGTATTCACCCTTATTTGTGTGATGTGTTGCTCGTGTCTTTGGATTCTACCGTTCATTCCATTACTGTTCCTCTCACACGTCTCACAACAATCTTATTCGGATTAGGTTGGAAACCATATTTACATCGGATGTTGTTTGAATTGACACTCAAGCTTTCGTATTTAAGGCTCTCTATGTTCGCCTCCAAACACATTCACCCAAGTCAAACCAAATTATCTCTAAACAAAATCACCATACACAAATCAACCACCAAGGCAATTATTCAATTCAGTC
>CM061133.1:22107727-22181686 GCA_030789695.1 Scilla litardierei
GTGCCCTCGGCGCTGTCGCTGCTGGTGTGGGTCAGGGATTTTGGGTCCCCCAAGTCCCACGTATCCTCCTCTCCTCCGTATGTTTCTCCTCCGCCTTCTGTGCGAGGCTAATCAGGTCCTCCAAGCCCCCGGGCTCTGCATCCTCAGCTCAGCTCGAATGGAGTGCTTGAGCCCCCATGAAGTTCCCCATGAGCGCCTCCTCCGTGACCCCAGGCACTCGGCCCGACAGTAGCTCAAACTTCCTGACAAAGTCCTGCACCGTACCCTCCTGCCTGAGTACCCTGAGCTGCTCATGAAAATCTCCTCCTGGTGTCTCCTAGAATCGATCCATCAAGTAGGCTGTCAAATCCGCCCACGAGGAAAAGGGACTGCGTGCAACCTTCCACCGGTACCACGCCAAGGCCTCTCCCTCAAAGTAGATGCACACCGCCTTCAGGACCTCCTCCTCGGTAAAACCCATCGTCTGGAAGTACCTCTCCACTCTGTAGATCCATCCATCTGGATCGCTCCCCTCAAACACAAGCATCTTCAGCTTCTTCAGCCGCCTATCAGCATGAAACTCTGCTTCTCCCCGCCTCTCCTGGTCCCAACGCCTATCTCCGTGGGTTCGAAGGGAATCGTAGTCCTCATCTGTATACTCGTCCTCAGGTCAAAAAGGCCAACCGTCTGGTGCCAGCCCATGAGGTCCTCCAAAAGCTGCAGCAGCTGATCGCTGCCCTCCTCGACCACCGAAATGGCCCCCCGGTCCTCGACCTCGCCTCGGAAAAACCCCCGCGCCCTTCCGAAGGCCTCCCGCTGCTTGTCGCCTCCTGTCGGCAGCCCATTGGGCCTCATCTGCCATCGTCGGGACCCCCAGGGGCCAAGCAGGGGCCCTGGGGTCCCACCCGACATCGCCCGCCTGGGCGCGGCCCCCAGCGGCCAGGCGGTGGCCGCGCGGGGCCTCTGCCACTGCGGCAGAGCCCCGCCGCCACCTGGCTAGGCTCGCGGCCCCCCTGGGGAAGTCGCCAGGTCTGTCCGACCCCCTGGGGGGTTCGCCTGGTCGGGCCGACCCCCAGGGAGGGGTCCCAGGCCAAGTCACCCCGTGCGCGCACCTTCTTCGCTTGCCCGTTCGTCGCCGTTGCCCGGTTTCATCGATACGACGACTTCCAATGTCCCGGCTGTTGCAAACTACGCCGCAACCCTTGCATCTCGCGCCCTTAACTCCTGGATCTCGGGATCTGAATCATCTTCAACCTTCGCCCATGATTTCTTTCCCTTTCCCGTAGCTAGGGTTTGCAAAAACCCATGATTTTCTGTTGATTTGCTTCGCTTTTTGCATGCTTCTCCTCTTGGGCTCGGTTGTTCTCCTCCATCTTCTTCTCAAGCCGATCGCTCATCATCTCCATCGTGGTTCCGATCTCCTTGGTGATTTCTTCATGTAGGGCTTGAAGCTTCTCCTTAATGGTGGCTCTCGTGCCTTGCGCCATTAGATTTTATGAGCTCTGATACCAATTTGATACGATCCGCTTGGATCAGTCAAGCAAATCAATTTATAGGTGGAAAATTAAAAAAAGAGGAATATTTTTAGGGTTTTAGATTGAGAAAAACAGTGGAAATCAATTGATAAAAGCCTCTTTCGAGAGGAGACTTGCTCTTCGAGCTTTTGATTAAAGGCTAAATCTCCTTCACTAAGGATGCTCAAGAGTTTCTCAACAATCTAAGCATAAGCAAATACAACGGCGGCTATCCCTAATAAAGAGAAAGAGGGGATTTACTAATTTGGCCTAGAGCGACCAAAATACCCCTAATGCTAATAATAACTAATTAACGCCTCCACGTTTCCTCCTGCGCACGTAAGTGATCATGGGCGGTCCCTCCTCGTCCACCACACGTGGTGCGGCCTCCTCGGAGCACGTGCCGGCTGATGATGCGGCATGGTCCGCATCACAAAACTTAACAAGACTAGTCCTTCATTAGCAGGCAACATAAAGATGATGAGTGCTATATTGTGACCCTGTAATCATAGCTTCTCTGTAGGATGTGTATCCTGTCGCACAAAGAAGAACCTTGAACAAGAGTTAGTGGCTCCCTGGTGATGATGGTATTGTTGGTTAAAATTCTAATGCATAATATCATTGTTGTCAAGGACGTTAATCAATCCACACTCTTAAACCCTTGACGATATCTTGGCAATCCCTTTTTGGCTTGAACATTTCAATTGTTATAAAACTCAAATATGGCATACAAATATTTTGAAATAGCATGACTTGTAAACCATTCATATGCAAATATCATAAAGTAACTCTGTGCACATGAGTTAGAACAGAAAGTTCAAGCTATGTGGGTTGAACAAAAGAGATGGTAGTAGAAGATGGAACAGAGGAAACCGATATTCCCATTTGTTTGGTTTGGTGCAGTAGTGTATTTGATTTTTTATTAGTTTTATTATTTTTATTTATTGATGTACTTTTTATTTATAATTTTTGTATTTTTCTTTGGAGGGGCTCACAAATTGCAATGGAGGAAGGGTCAAAGAGGATAAGTGGGACACAAGGAAGAGGAGGAATAGAGTATGTAGCTGGGAAAGCAAAGAGAAGAAAGCGGATGAGATGAACAAGATCATGTATGGAAGAAAGTTGGAAAATGAGGAAACAAAGGAAATATAGAAGTATAGAAAGTGGGGGTGATGGAAACTTGGTTGAATCCTTGTCAAATCGACAATCACCTTGAGGAAATCCAAGAATCATTGAACCAAATAAGCAAAGCTAATGAAAATCTTTACAAAACCCGCAACACAAGCAATATATGAATATAAATACAAACAAAAGAGAATCACACACCTGACACCAATATTTTATTGGTTCCACTTAATTCATGATGGACGTCTAGTTGGAAAGATCAGTAATGCTTTAGTAATCTTATGTTACAAACTGTGATAATTAGTTTCAAGTGAAAGCCAAGCCCGTTAAGAATCTGAAAAACAAAATCTAAGGAAAATACTATGTAACGCCCTGGTTTCTAGGGGTCGTTATTTTTTCAAGAATTTGCAGGTCCTGCTGGTTACCAATAAAGTCAATATAGGCCGAATAGAAACATACCGAAAACATACCTCAATGAAAGGACCCAGAATAGTTCAAGGGAAGGGAAGAACTTTGAAACTCAATATAAGACATATGAAACACCTGAGAGATATAGGATTGGGTTAGACAGTAGATTATATCTATATCCAAGCTTTCAGTTTATGTACAAAATAAGGAAAAGTACATGCATGCAATGTGATCTATGGGACAAAGTGTAACAAGTGTATGAAAGTGTCAAATCGTGAATAACGTAAACATTTTAAAAGATATGAATGTTGATATAAGACAATGAGATAGCAATGACATTGATTAACAAAAGGTAAAGAAACACTCACTAGCACACATCCATAACATCAATTATTAATAGGTTTACCCCAACAAGACAACAGAGAACTGTAACAATAAACCTAGCATGAGACAACCTTTCCTACATGAACTACTGTACACTAAACTGTGATGTCATATACTAGTGATGTGACTCATATTTGGAGAGCACGATGTGCAACGTGAAGTCCACCTTGGACCGCAGGGTGCGACCTCAGGCAGACTCCAAAAGAAGGAAGTATGAAAGGGACTCATGATCCATTAAATAATAGAAGATGGAATGGAAATCCTCCTAGATAATGGCAATAAGCATGGTTTCAATCGCTCCCGCACTCTCTTTAATATGAGTTACCCCAAAACCCGTGAATCAAGTGTAGTGCCATGGTACTGTGACTATCGTACTATTTTCATACCATGTGTTTATTTGTACTATGACTAATATTGTGTATGACATTGTTTCAGGTATTGTTATTAGGGGATTTTAGAGGTGACATACATGGATTCAAGAGGTGACCCCCCGGTGTACCGTGGCACTGTCCCATGTAGCACTTAGTTCCCAACATGGTCGTGTACTTTATCAAGAGCTTGTAATGAATGTTTAGTGTTCAATGATCAAACACAATAAACAGACTTGTATAATATTCAATGAAAAATATAGATGGTATGTGTAACATTAATAGCATGTATCTCAGTGTATAATATTCTATTCTTGTTGACAGACAGCGACTATGTAATACTTTTATATTCAGTGTTTCAGTATAGTTATCACAGTTATAACATTGCATAAGGGTATTATGTTGCATAACACTCAATATCTGAAAATTGATTTAAAATTACTACTAAAATATTTTACCAAAAGAAAATAAATCAATAAACCAAGAGCTTAGGTATAGAAATAATCTACCTTCATCGAAGAGGCCAAGAAGTCCAGAAATCATATAGCTCTACAAGATATCTAAATACAAGAAATCAAGAGAAATTTGGAAGAAGAAAAAAGAGATTAAATTGGAAAAAAAATTGTGGCAACCTTAGAAATAATTCTATTAAAAATACGAGTCATTACATTCTATTCATCTTACAAAAAAATTACATCCTTGGAATTTCTAAAAGGCAAGAAAAAGAATGGAAAACATTCAAAAGATGTGATGTATGAGTAAGTCGTTACAAGCTGAAGGGGATGTCGTTGTCGATAAGCGAGACAAATGATTCGATTTGGGAGGGATTGAGTGCTAGATACAAGCAATCAATAGAAAAGTTTAAGAGTCCAAAGAAGAGGAAGATAAAGAAAATTCATCGACAAGTATGTTTCACGGTATATATGTACTTGACATATACTGTTTACGAGGTGATCAGCGGGGACTTGGGTGTGCCACCACTTGTAATGTCCCGGTTTCTGGGGGGTCATTACCTTTTCAAGAATTTGCAGGTCATGTTGGTTATCAGTGAAGTCATATAGACTGAATAAAAATATACTGAGTGAAAAGATACATCAATGAAAGGACCCATAATAGCTCAAGGGAAGGGAAGAAACCCCTTAAGGTCAAAAAAATCATCTCATTGAATTTGCAATGTGCTCAAACCCAACCCTGGGATGACTACTTCAGATCATATGGTGACTTCTTCAATTTGCATATTTTCCCTAACTCTCCTTGAGCAACAAAACCTGTCGATTGGTTCATGTATATTCTTGGAGAATGTCGTTAACGAACATATTCTTTACATCCAATTGATGGAAATGTCAGGATGACGGGCATCCTGGGAGCCTGGAAATAGTAAACGCATCGATGTCATTTTCGTAATCGGGGAGAATGTCTCTTTGTAATCTACGTCATGTCTATGAATAGTCTTTAGCATGAAACATGACCTTCAATCAAACAAGGGAGCCACCAGGATTTAATTTCACAGAATAAACTCATTTGCAACCAACCATCTTGCCTAGTAAAGCAGACACAAAATCATATGTTTCATTAAGCTTAATTACATTTATTTATTTTAATATTGCAACATGTCAATTTGGATGGTAGCTGGAGAGTTTGGTGAGAATTAATGGAAGAGAGAAAAGCTATATATTATTGAGAAAGATGGGCATAAGACATACTTGTTAAGAGAATGAGCTATGCTAGAATGATTAGTTTTTATGTAAGCAAAATATACAAATTAGAAACTAACTCAATTTCACTTGTGAATATTCCAGAAGCACTCGAGGAAGATGGCGCATGATCTTGATGTAAAGAGGTAGGAGTATTGGGAGCTGAGATGGGATCTTAAAGTTGAGTTTTGGTTATTTCCGTCGTTGATACACTTGTGCAATCTCAGATTTTATAAGTGGCAATAGATAGAGTAAATACTTACCATCAATTTCAAGGCTTAACGATAGGCCATCATTTTAGGTTTGTGAAAGATGGTTGGGACTCAAAAAATTTAACAATAGGCAAAATATTGTTTCGTCATAGGACAATAACACATATAACAATTTTTTTGTATGAGTGTATTCTAAAAACACACACTTTATCGAATGATGATCAAGTTTGGAATCATAAATATGCACAAAAGAAACACCCTGAAAATGATGATCAAGTTTGGAATCATAAATATGCACAAAAGAAACCCTGAAAATCTTAGACGACAAAGAAAATAACTGTCTCATGAAGTGATAAGAATTCAACTATCAAGCACATTGAAGGGTATATGATTAATAAAATGACAACCAGTGAAAATAGCATCAGCCAAATTTTTTTGGAACATTCATATATAAAAGAAGTGTGCGTACAACCTTTAATATCTGTCTGTTTTTACGCTCTACCATCTTATTTTGTTCGGGATGAGTATGTATATGAATATTGATGAATAATTTTGAATTTTGATATAAAATATGCAAATTGATTACCGAAAATAGTCCTTTGCATTATCCCTTAGCAAAATTATAACAGAAATGCCCAACTAACTTTTTTGATTTTGGCATAAAATTTCTTTAAACTAGCAAACACTTCGGATCTATTTTTTATTAACTAAATACATGTGAAACATGAACAATTATCTACAAATATGACAAAATACCTAAATCCAAATCTAAACTTGACACAACGAGGTCTCTATATGCTCTTGTTGACATTGTAGTCATCTGGAAGTTGGGATCTGATTTTGGAATCATAGTTTGGATAACAGAAAATTTATCAGAATCATAGTTTTTCTGTCATCATTGGAAAAGTGTTTATTTTACCAAGATGACTCGTAACAGAGCTGAATGCTGGAAGAAGATTCATGTTGATGACCCAAATTTGTGATTAATTTTTTGTTGTCTCTTTGTTTTGGTAAAAATACCACAAGATTGTTTTATGAGACTCTCTATCAGTATATCTGAAGCTAAATATATATCCAATTTTGCAATTTGTTAGCAAGCAGAACTGTTTTCCTTGGATAATTCAGAGTGTTTTATATGACTTATTTGCAGTCTAGCTGTTAACCATGAATGCTAAGCTGTTGACACATGTAACATCACTATATATTGCTGGTCTCATTTTTATTGGCTGTTTTTCTATTCTTACGAGCATGTTATGGTTCTTAATTGCATAATGAAGATGCCTAAATTTGATGCTAAATTGTTCACAATTACTGACATTTTGTTCAGATTTATATAATCTTGCTAGGTATCTAAGGCCTGAAGCCTATTCTTACCTGATGCAGTATTTTTATTTTATATGAAACCAATTTAGCCTCTTACACTTGCTCTTGGCAGTTTGTGAAGAAGATTTTGACTACATTGCCCTTCACTTGCCAGTCTCAGAGCCCTTCACCATATTTTGATATATCACTATTTCGGTATGATGAAAAGGTATGGTACGTCCAATCAAGTTATACTGCTATTTCTTTGATTGCCACCTTTATTTAATTTTTCTTGAGCATGTCGGAGATTCTATTCATTATAATAGAAGTGTGGGATCTGTTAGTCATAATTGTTAAAGACAGTCCTCTATATAATAAGCCTTCATCTTTTTGGCTATATTATTGTTATTATTCCCACATAATTAAAAGCATGTGACATCTCTTACAAAAACTATTCGTATGCCACAACCCTTCTAAGATGCGTGATGTTACCTTCACAAATTTTATTGATTTAAATGCTTTATTATTTATAAGTCATTTGCCTGATTTATATTTTAAGGAATATGCCTAAAATTGGTGGTTGATCTTGCTAATATTTAGTGAAGTTACAACATAAGAAATCAAGGTTTTAGGTCTCGGTTTCGGTATCGGTATCGCTCCTTCCAAAATTTAGGTTTCGGTATCGGTATCGTCCGTTTCGGTGGTTTCGGAAGCAAGTTTCGGTATCGTCCCAAAATTAAAGTATTAATTATATACTATCAAATACTTGTCACTTTTGTATTACTTATATGTATTTGTAAATATTTATATGTATATTTATATTTTAAATATTGGAAAGAAGTGGAGAGTTGCTTTGCGCACCACCGTTTTACTCTGCGCACATACAACTTATTTACAATCAAATACTTTTTTATAAGTTACACATTTTGCAAAATATATAAAAATATATTACAATTTTTTCTATATATGTGTATATATATTGATGCATAGGAAGTAGTTGTAAGGGTATTTTGCTAAATATGTTGCAGGTAAAGAATTGAATGGCAAATTTTGTTAATAAGCTGGGTTTGTTCACATAGCAATTCTGCATTAAAAGAATTGAATGGCATATTTGTAAATAAGTTGGGTCTGTTTGCATAGCAATTCTGCATCAAAAGAATTGAATGGCAAATTTGTAAATAAGTTTGGTCTGTTTGCATAGTAATTCTCCAAAATTTCTATATGCTACATTGTATCCATTTTATTCTAACCTATTTCTTTTATTTTCAAGTTTGCCATTGACATCTTTTTAAAATATTAAGAGCCCTCACACCCCAATCCAATCGGTGTGACCTATCTGCAGCAAGATGGAGTGAAGAGGGAGGGAGGCGGCAAGAGGGAGGCGGCGGCTACCAGGTAAGCCCTCTCTTTTTTCTTTCTTCTTCTTTTTTTTGAATCCCCTCTTCTTCTTCTTCTTCATTTTTGTTTTCTTCTTTGTTTTTTTTGGATTTTCTTCTTCTTATTATTCTTCTTCTTCAATTTTTTTCCAGTTTTTTTGTTGTTGCTCGCCGGTATCGGCCGAAACTGCCCGGTTTCGGCCGGTATCGGCCGGTACCCGGCCGAAACCGGGCGGTTTCGGCCGATACCGAAACATGGTGTGTGGTTTCGGACCGGTCCCCTCCGGGACCGATCCGAAACGGCCGAAACCCGGAGGTTTCGGCCGAAACCTTAATCCCTGTAAGAAATGTTGCCATATGAAAGTACCTTCAAAAGTTGACCAAGAAGCTTCGCTTTAGATTTTGCAGAGTTTTATAAACGACACCGAACCTAGCTCAATTCAAAGCTGGAAGTGAACTGATCTGAAAATTTGGCTCACCAATTTAGCTTGGTCTTCAATTGTTGTTTTCATGTATTGTTCCTAATGAATTGGGCTGTGGACTCTGTAAATATAAACAACAAAGCAAAGTTTTGGGCCAGAACCTTGAGGCCCATTAATATCAATTATTATAGTTGAAGGATCATATTTGTTGGGCCCAATTTGAGAACATTGAAAGACATATACTTGAACTCAAGTTCAACTAAATCATCTCCTGCCATCCTGAATGTAATCCCTCATGATCTCTTCATTTGGATTAAATTAATTGGATTCCACCCAAAATTACAACTTTCTAATATATTAAAACCAAGCAAAAACGTATATCAACTCTAATGACCTTATGTTCAAATATCTGCTCATTTGCCATAAATATATTCAAACCCAAACCATACCACGTGGGCATCTCTTCAAAACCAATAAATTCTCGTAAGCATGTGAGATCCGGATCAATCCCTCAATTCGAGCTCAAGAAATTGATATATAACTCAATTTAACATCATATACAGGAAAACATTTAAAATTTATGGATGGAGACAAGGAAAACCCAATTTGGATTTCATGAATCCTAGTGAGATTGAGAGAGAAGGTGAATAAACGACCTAAGGAGTCAAGGTGTCCAACGGGCCGGCCCGGCCGGGCTTTGGCAGGGCTCCGGGCCGGGCCGGGCCGGCTGCCGGCGGAGGCCGGGCCGGCCCGGAGGGGGCCGGGGGGGCGGAAGCCCAGCCCGCGGCCTGGCCTGGCCTAGCCCGGGCCCGGGCCGGGCCGCGGGCCACCCCATTTTTTAAAAAAAAATTAAAAAAATTAAAAAAAAATTTGAAACTTGGTAAAAAAATCTTAAAAATATTTAAAAAAATATTAAAATATTCAACTTATTTACAACTTACCCTAAGTAGATAAATAACCCTTAAATACTAAAATAATAGGTAATAATGTGAACAAGTAGATAATTAAGTAATAAAACATTCAAGTTTATTTGGAAGTAGATAATTAAGCCCGAAATTTTCCTAAGGTCTCGGGTTGAACCTTTAAATTTTATTACTTAAAAACTTTTTTGAAGGTGGGACTTTCATCGGCCAACCTTACCCTTCTTACAATGGCCAAAACTGAAAAATAATACAACTAAGACAATAAAAATTTATCACTCATCTTCTTCATCGGAATCTTCAGATAGGTCCTTGTTCTGTGAGCGGCTTTCAGCATGGAACCAATCCTTCGCGCATACCGCTACTTCAACAATGTCTGCCTTCAGCCGCGATCTCTTGTTGCTCAGAACGCGTCCACCTGCACTAAAAGCAGACTCCGAAGCAACTGTAGAAATAGATACATATAACAAATCTCGTGCCATAATGGAAAGAATAGGATAAACAGATTCATACCCTTTCCACCAGGTAAGAGGATCAAAATACTCATCATCCATGGCTTCATCCGAAAAGGGAAATGGATTAGATAAATATTTGGACAGTTCACTAGTAGAACAATCCGAACTAACGGTTTTTTGTTTCTTCTTTCCTAACATTAGGCGAATCTTACTAGTCGCCGAAGCAGAAGCACTAGCAGAGACAGATGAATGGTGTGAAACATTACCATATTTAGCCTCATAAGATGCATACAAAGTTCTTAAGCTATTTTTAGCAGCAGATACATATTCAACATGTGAAAATCCTATGTTTTCAGAATACAGTTCTAATAAACCTAGTGCAGCATCCTCCTTAAAACGAGGATCAAAAACTTTAGATAAAGAGTAAAGAAGAGGAACCGGATACCAATACTTAGCAAGTTTTGCAGACATTTCAATTATCATAGGCATTATAGCAGGGTGTGTACTTTCTCTATGCGTAGATATCTGATGAGAAATTAAAACTAATTGTTCTAATCCTAAATAAGATGTTGGGTAGTAAACCCCAGAAAATTTGTTTGAAGCAGTAAAAAAAACTTCCAAAAAGTCATGCAGATGCTCTACAGTTAACCACTCTATATCAGTAATGTCAAAAGCAGGATCATGTGAAAAATATGTAAGTGCATAATCTGTAATCTGCTCTCTATTTTTAAGCATGGATCGCAACATTAAGTAAGTTGAGTTCCACCTTGATGCAACATCAAATTTAAATGACAGGTATGGTTTTTGTCTAGTACGACACAGTTGTTTGTACTGAAGTCGTCTAGGGCCAGAAATATGTATAAACAACATGAGATTTCTAATTTTTTCGTAATACGGTGAACAAGTGGCAAGTCCATCGCGAACTATCAAGTTCAAGACGTGACATGCACATCTTTGATGGAACAACCCGACCACATCAAGGGGCAAAGATCTTTTTAAAACGTTAATTGCACTAGTGTTATTAGATGCATTATCAAACGTAATTGAAAAAATTTTGTCTGCAATATTAAAATCATGAATAACATCCATTATCACATTAGCAATTGCACCACCAGAATGTGATTCCGCTAACATTCTAAAACCAATAATCATTTTATTCAGCAAGTATGAATTATCTACATAATGAGATGTAACACATAAATATGAGGCACCCCATTTTGTGGTCCAAATATCAGAAGTCAACGTTATTCTAGATTTTAGGCCTGCAAAAGTTTCAATCAATTTAGCTTTACCAGCTTCAAAAGCTACCATAGCATCTCTTCGAAGAGTGTTTCTAGGCACTCTTCTAAAGGCAGGGTTAAGGGTCAACTGATTAAATCTTTCTAAATCGGAACTTTCCCCATAAGTAAATGGTAATTCTTGACATATTACAAATCGTGACATCTCTTTTCTCAAAGTCTCAGTAGAGTATGAGAAATTAGATAAAGAGGAAGAAGCGCCAGATAAGTTTAGTGTGGTCTGTTTAAGGTCCTTTTTTAAGTGAGAGGCATGGTGTCTCTTTAGGTGGGTTGTGCCATCAGAAGGTTTGCAAGTAAAATCCGATCTACATATTTTGCAAACTGCCCGCGTGCCTCTGCCCGGGACAGTTTCAATTGAACAGTGCTCCCAAACCGCAGATTTTGTTGATCTGGGTTGGGTTGGTGGTGTTACTTGTGTAGGTGGAACATCAGAAGGAGTAGGTTGTGATTGTGTAGCAGCGTGTACAGCAGAGGTTTGTGCAGACATGGTATATGCAGGTTGCATATTTGGGTACTGAAACGATTCAGTACGTTCATTTTGGGACATTTCCAAATGGTCATAATTTTGGGTTTCTGGGATGTTATCCCTCATCATGGCAAAGTTATCTTCCTCCTCAGTGTTGAGGTAGAAAGTATGCGACCTGCCCCTACGGTTTGGTCCCGACATTATTCTAAAAATTTAGGAACCTGATTTGTTGACAGCGGATTGAACTGAGATGATGCTGAAAGCGGAGGAAGATGAGCGCAATAAAGATTTGGGCCGCGAATCTTGATCTTGCTTGCTCGATTTGGGCCGCGAATCTTGCGAATCTTGAACAGTTGAACGTATGAGAGAGTTTGAGAATTTGAGAGTGAGAATTGTGAAAAAAATGAGAGGGTGGGGTGATATTTATAGGGATTTTTCGGTGTAAAATACCCAAAATACCCCTCCAAAATAGCCGTTTATGACCGTTGGGAGGGGTATTTTTGGTCAAAAGCCAAAGAAATTACCAAAACCCCCCCAAAAAAATTCTGCCCCCTTAAATTAATTTTTAAAAATAAAAAATAAAAAAATAAAAAAAACAGCAACGGTCATATGACCGTTGCTTGCGGGCCGGCCCGGCCCGCCGAATCCTTCGCCCGGGCCAAGCCCGGGCCCGCTGCCGGGCTGAGCCGGCCCGGTCCGCCGGGCCGGCTGGGCACCCGGAAGCCCGGCCCGGGCTCCGGGCCGGGCCAGGCCCGTGGCCCGGTCAACGGCGCCGGGCCCGGGGCGGGCCGGCCCGTTGACCGGGCCGGGCGGGCCGGGCCTCGGGCCCGCGGGCCATTTGGACACCTTGACTAAGGAGTATCCATTTTCTCGAGGAGTGGAGATGCCCTGCTGATATGAACATATAGCTTTGTCTTAGGAGTATACCTTTTCTCAGGAAGTGGAGATGACTGACGATGAGTCGGATAAAGTTCAGTTGTTTTAAAAATTCTAGAATGCTTGGATAGTGCCATCTCATACCGCAGCAGTATCAAGGATATGTAATCATATTGCTTGTCTTCTACAGCTCAAGGTATTGGATCATTGATGCAGGAGAATCCAATCACATGTTTGGAGATTTATGTATATTTTTATTCTTTTACTCTACAGCCATCTCTTAAACAATAGCACTAGTTAATAGTTCTACATTCATTATTGAATGTGTTGGCACAATTAATATGGTGTTATTCTCACCTTTATCATTTGTTCTATATTCACCAAAAAATTTCGTTCACTTTGTTGGTAATTAGCTAGTTGACTTGTTCTTTGAGTTATTTAATAACATTCATCCTTGATTGTTGTCTTTCAAGAAATTGGGATGAAGAACATTGGTATATGGTGTGAACTGCAGGATTGCATCATTTAGACACTAACATTGGCTCGAGGTCTAGTTTCACCACCCATCTGACCACTTGCTATCATTTCCATTTACCAATCATCATTTGGTACATCTTTTACTATAGATTTAAACTTATAAGCCTTAAATTGAATAAAATTTATCTACTTTACAATGTGAGCTGTCAGTTGGAAAAGCACCATGTGTGTTACCCATCAAGAATCAATAAACATGTGATGCGTTTTGGTTTTAGGGCCGACATGGGCATTATAGGAATTTTCAGATCATGGGGGGGTTTCATAAATCTGCCACTTTATGTAATTTCTCTCTTTATTAGTCAGGGCCGGCTATGTGTGAGGGTTATGCTTGAGTATTCTTGTGAAAACTATTGCTTAAGGTGTCCACGACCCTTGTCGGAAGATCTTAGACTTTCATCTCGAATCAAAAGTTGGGAGGAAGGCATCTTCTCGAATTGTGGCTATCTATCTTGTTATTTCAGATTTACTCTATATAAAAATACTTTCTTTTCCTGTTTCCATCCATAAAAGCCTATTTTTATTCCACCAAAAAGCCCTAGTCGTATCAAAATTGGTATCAGATCGTGATGATCACATGACGAACACCAGATCTAAGGAGAAGCACGAGGCGTTGGAGGAAAAAATCGAAAGCGAAGGGGTGGCATGGAGGAAGGCGATTGAGGAACTCAAATCAGATCTGAAAGCGACGATTGATTGATTTACACAACCATTTAATCAACATTAACAAGTTCTCGAAGTCCTTGCCCAAATCACCCAGCAATTAACCCAACGAGAATCGGCGGTTTCAAAGGTGAATAAATCGGATCTGGAGGAAACCCTAGATCTGGAGCAAAGAAGGAAGATCGTGGCCAAAGGGAAGGAGAAGCGCGCAGATCTGTATGAGGGGCTCCTCTCCGATGCAGATCTGGCCTCAGATGATGAAGGCGACGATTTTTCGACAGATCTGCGCCTCCTCAACCATTGGGAAGGGGCAGCGGAGGGCGTCAGACGCCGGTGAAGTCGCTAGGAGTCTCGCAGTACCCTGGCGGTTCGCTTGTCCCCCCCCACACTGACCCCCTGGCAGGCCACCAGGGCTATGGCGAGCCCCTGGCGACTCGCCATGACATCGTCGACAGCCTGGCAGGCCGCAAGGGCTTTGCCGAGCCCGGGCGACCTCGCCAGGGGGCTCGTAGGCCTGTGGCGGCCCTTCCGGCCACCAACTACCATCGGTGGGACCACCAGGGTCCCTACGGACCTCTGGCGACCCCCTCAGGCCCAGATTTGCAGCAACACCACCGCTAAGGTCATAAGATTCTATAGCAGGGCCACTGGACCCATTTTGAGCCTCCAGCATCCTCGAGTAATGGTGTCAGGCATGTGAAGCAGCGCCACACGCCGGTGGGGGATTTAAGGACCCCTGGGAGGATTTTGGTGCTGAATTTTACAGAGGAAGACCCCCATGCTTGGATAAGGAGTATGAAGACTACACCCGATACCATGCGGATGATCGGGGAAGACTTCGCGGATGGAGGAACAGATTGGGGAGACGCCTACTGGAAGGACGCTGATGGAGGGGATATGGCCACTGCATGAGACTATTATGACATACACGATCCTCTGTAGCCACAACACCATGACCATCGTCAGGGGAGAGGTGCACTTTGGGGGTTCACAACGGAGAGCAGTGTTAGAACGTTGAAGATGCCTATTTTGAGGGGGAAAGATCCAGAAAGGTGGATCTACAGGGCCGAACGATACTTCGAGGTGTCGTAGGTGTAGGAGACTCAATGACCGAGGGCCGTTGGGGTGTGCCTAGAGGGGGAGGCACTATCGTGGTACATGTGGACGCAGCAGCAGTGGCCTTTTTTGCTTGTGAGAGGAGTTCACGACTTGCCTCATGGACCGGTGTGGAAGATTCAGGGAGCAACGTGTATGAGGAGTTGTATGCCTTGAGGCAGAAAATGTTGGTTATGGAGTATATAGATATTGGCTGGCCGTATCTATGGGGCTTCAAGAGAGCCTCTATAGTGGTTCTTCATGAAGGGCTGAAACCCACCATCAGGGCAGAGCTGCGGATTTAGAGGCTCAGAGGCTTATTAGACCGGATGCGCCTGGCAAGGATGGTTGAAGGCATACTAGTAGAGGAGAAGCGAGCTTGAGGAGCATGGAGCGGATCCATTCCTCGAAGCCAGGTAGCAACAGAAGAAGAGACGTCGTCATCAAGAGGGCTCCAGTCCAGCCACGGGAGGAACCGAGCTTCAACCGGACGGTAGGCGTACGCAGTTCACAGAGTCGAAAATCTAGGAAAGTCACACCAAGGAACTCTGTTTTCGCTGCGGTGAAAAGTATGGATTAGGACACCATTGCAAGAATCTGGCTCTCTAAATGTTGATCATTGAAGATGAAGAAGGCCAGCTGGTGGATGAGAAAGAGTCGGGAGGGGACGAGGACCTCCATCTGGATTAATGAGCCCGTGGTTTTCACGACACCACCTTGAGAACAAGATTGTTCTTGGGGGTGGAGTAATGATGCTTTTTGGTTTTAGGGCCGGCTTGGGCATTCTAGAAATTTTCAGATCTTAAGGGGGCTTTTTCGTAAATCTGTGACTTCTGTAATTTCTCTTTATTAGTCTAGGGCCAGCTATGGGTGCGGGTTATTCTTGATTATTCTTGTGAAAACTATTGCTTATGGTGTCCACACCCCTTGCCAGGAGATCTTAGACTTTCATCTCGAATCGAAAGTTAGGAGAAAGCCATCTTCTCGAATTGGGGCTAGTTATCTTGTTATTTCAGATTTCCTCCTTGATTATTCTTGTGAAAACTATTGCTTAAGGTGTCCACACCCCTTGCCAGGAGATCTTAGACTTTCATCTCGAATCGAAAGTTAGGAGAAAGCCATCTTCTCGAATTGGGGCTAGTTATCTTGTTATTTCAGATTTCCTCTTTATAAAAATCCTTTCTTTACCCTTTTCCATCCATAAATAACCTATTTTTATTCCACCAAAAAGCCCTAGCCGTATCAAGTATCAACATGTTGGTAGTCCTTTCGAGATTGTTTATTTAGATATTTGAGGTCCATGTCTGGTTGAGTCAAAACTTGGTTTTTGTTATCTTATCAGTTTCATTGATGAATATTCTTGGATGAGTTGGCTATGTCTTTTGAACAGGTCTAAAGTTTTCTTTGTAAGATGTTTTGTGCTGAAATTAAAACTCAGTTTGGTGGGTGCTTATGCTCATATATTACAACGTGATAATGCAAAAGAATTTGTTAGTTTTTCATGTGTTGATCCCATGCCTTGGTCTGGTGTTAGAAATCAGTCTTCATCTTCATATAATCAACAAAATGATGTAGTTAAAGCATAAAAATAGACATTTATTAGAGGCTGCTAAAGCATTACATATTCACAAGAGTGTTCCTAAAAGAATGTTGTTACTATTATAGTAACATCTTATTTGATAAATTATGCACGACTTTATCTGTGCTGGATAGTAGTATCTCTTATAAGATACTTTTTTGTCCGTTGATCTTTTTCCATAACCGCCAAAAATATTTTAGTATCTATATTGTGCATGGTCATCGTTTTGAACATATTGAACTTGATCCTTGAACTTTGAAGTGTATTTTTTGGAATATTCTTGGACATAAAAATGTTACAAATATTTGTCCTAAAACAGAACATCATTTAGTGTCAGTGGATGTCATATTCTTGAGTCTTAATCATATTTTCCTATTTACAAAATATGCATGTTGACTCCTAATGAGTCATTAGAGGAATTTATGTTATTTTTGGCTCCTTCGGTAGAGCCATCTTTTGCATGAACAAATTTTTACCATCAAATATACCAGCGTAGGATCCCTAAAGCGGGTGAATATGAATCAAAATGCAATATGCGAAAACTTACGTAAATGTGCCTAAATAAAACATATATAATAAATATACCAAAATGTGATAATTGCAATAGCTTGGGAAGGTCACCCACAGCAATAATATATAATATAAATCAAAATAGAACCATGTGTGACCAGTGTTATAAAAGATGGCTTCATTATGCGCATGATTTAGGAGCGCATTGCACTTAAGCGGATTATGTTGTCGATTATGTGGCCGATTATGCGGATTATGCGGTGTACGCGAAAATGAATAATTTGTTATGAACATGGCTCTCAATGGGCCTATGGGTATCCACCCCCCATGTATCCAATAAGAATTTTATATATATATATATATATATATATATATATATATATATATATATATATCTATCTATCTATCTATCTATCTATCTATATTATAAAAGAGGGATGTTATCAAGAGAAATTGGATAAGAGATATTGGACAAGAGAAATTGGATAAGAGATATCTATATTATAAGAGAGGGATGTTATCAAGAGAAATTGGATAAGAGATATTGGACATGGGAAATTGGATAAGAGATATCTATATTATAAGAGAGGGATGTTATCAAGAGAAATTGGATAAGAGATATTGGACATGGGAAATTGGATAAGAGATATCTATATTATAAAAGAGGGATGTTATCAAGAGAAATTGGATTAGAGATATTGGACATGAGAAATTGGATAAGAGATATCTATATTATAAAAGAGGGATGTTATCAAGAGAAATTGGATAAGAGATATTGGACAAGAGAAATTGGATAAGAGATATCTATATTATAAAAGAGGGATGTTATCAAGAGAAATTGGATAAGAGATATTGAAAAAGAGAAATTGGATAAGAGATATCTATATTATAAAAGAGGGATGTTATCAAGAGAAATTGGATAAGAGATATTGGACATGAGAAATTGGATCAGAGATATCTATATTATAAAAGAGGGATGTTATCAAGAGAAATTGGATTAGAGATATTGGACAAGATAAATTGGATAAGAGATATCTATATTATAAAAGAGGAATGTTATCAAGAGAAATTGAATAAGAGATATTGGACAATAGAAATTGGATAAGAGTGATGTTATCAAGAGAAATTGGATAAGAGATATCTATATTACAAACGAGAGATGTTATCAAGAGATATTGGACAAGAGAAATTGGATAAGGGATATCTATTATATAAAAGACGGATGTTATCAAGGGAAATTGATAAGAGAATTTGGACATGAGAATTTGGATAAGAGAATTTGGATATCTATTATATAAAACAGGGAAATTGAATAAGAGAAAATATAAGAGATGAGATTTTGAGGGATAAAAGAGGAGGTGGGGAATTTTGCATATACAACCCCGGTTTTTGTATTTTTGCCTATGGACCCTCCCCACACACACGCACACTTTTTATTCTCACCCCTTCCGGCCATTTTTTTCCAGTTCTATGAAGATTTTGAATCTTATCCTACTAGGACAAAGCGTTGTCCTACGTGGCAAGTTTGTCCTTGGTGGTAATGACAATTTTGGGGGGACTTAAATTTTGGGGGGAAACTTAAATTTGGGGGGAAACTTGAAATTTTGTGGGAAAACTTGAAATTTGGGGGAACTTGAAATTTGTGGGGGAGAAAAACTCAGCCATTAAATAAACCGTGCCCTATGGGCACGGGTAATGACTAGTATATATATATATATGAGACTATGGGTTTCCTAGCCCTCTACCCTTCACAACACGTTATCAGCATGACCGCTGATGGAAAAGGCGACGGCTCGTGATAGGGGGCGGCCCGCAAAAGCTCTGACGATTTTTTTTCACGACGCAACGCTCCGCGAGACGACGCGGATTTTTTTGGGCATCCTTCCTCGAATGTCGCTAGATCTAGAGAACGGATCTGTAAGAATCATCTTACACTTGCAATACTAGCAATACACTAGAGGGGGGGTGAATAGTGTAATGTCACAAATTGCGTATTTAAAAGTTAAACTTGCAAATGCGGAATTATAAATGCAAGAGGAATTTAAACACCACAAAAATCCAAACGCAAACACAAGATATTACCATGGTTTTCTAATATTGGGTACGTTCAGCCACACCACTATCCACTATAATTCTCACACAGAGAAGTGAATACAATCTCACACAGAGGTACCTCACACGGAGGATTTGGATTCTCACACAGAGAAATCCTTGCTTTCACACAGAAAGATTTATGCTCTTACACAGAGAGACTCAAACTCTCACACAGAGATATCTCAACCAACCCTCACACAGAAGGTTATACTCTCACACAGAGAGTAACTAGCTTTCACACAGAAAGCTAGGGTTACAATGAAATAACAAAGTAAAAGACATACTCTTACTATGCCTTGAGATGAATTTACTCATTAATGAATGCAAGGCATGGAAGATGATCTCCAAGTGATGAGATTTGCTTAAAATGCACTTGGATGATTTTCCTTGAGCTTGACTTCAATGCATGAAGGAGAGAATGAGCTCTAAGAGAGAAATGAGAGAGTTTGAGAGTGGCTTAATCAATCTATAATGATTTGCAATAGTTCCAAGAAGTTCTAATAAATTTCGCCTTCTCATATATATATGAACTCTATTTGAACTCTCAAAACTCAAGGATAAAGCCAAAAACAAAAAGCTGTAACGGCTAGAATCTGGGTTGAAACGTCATCGACAGTCGACTGATGATCATCTGACAGTCGATTGATCAACGGCTAACTAAATCCCAACGGCTATAAGCTAATCCATGATAGGCGACTGTAGAAGACTATATGTGCGACTGTATAACGAATAGGCGACTGTATATCCTTCATCAGGACTGCTGTAAGGGATGAAGATAAAACAGAGAGATGCAACTTACGCACTGTATGCATACAGACGAGTGGTGGCCAGAGTACAGGCGACTGTCAAATAGACAGGCGACTGTAAACACTACAACATTCGACTGACTTGCAAATTGGGATGAAGCCCAGAAAATGCAAGTTGCGCACAGACGACTGTAGACCAATTCACAGGCGACTGTTGGAAGACAGGCGACACTAAATTGACCTTCAGTCACTGTTCCAAAAGCTCAAGCAATAGTCAATAAAAAGTTGATTGAGCAGTGCACTACAGTCGACTGTACAAGGCTCGACAGGCTCCTGGAATCATCCAGTCGACTGTAAAACCTTCATCAGGCGACTGTTGGAGAGCCAGAGACTCCAATTGAGTCTTTGGACAAGATGAACATAGTGGGTTGGATTCTATGATAATCCTAATGCTCACTAAGATGGATAAATGCATATGCATGAATGAGTAGACCATCTATCAATGCATTAATTAAACTTAGACTCAAAAAGAGAAAATCAATAAATGAAATAATACATGGATTACATTGCTTTCCTTAGAGTCTATGGCTTCAATCTTGATGCGTTGATGCTCCTCATCATCTCCAAGCTTTGGAACCCATTGAGTCCAAGCTTTGGCATTGCTTCTCTTGATGTCCATCCTTGCACCAAGTATTTAGTCTCCAAAGATGATATTCTTGAAATGTTAACTATGAGACTAAACAAGAGAGTCTTTAGCAACAATATAATGTTATGATCATCATCAAAATAACATTGGTATAAAACACCAATACTCAACAATCTCCCTCTTTTTGATGATGACACACATTTGTAAACATAAAGAAAATAAAGCACAATGCTAATGAGCTCTTCCTACTTATATGCACCAGTTGTAAAATGAGATACATAATTGTAACTACTCATTATACCAATTGAAATAATGAGAAACAGAGGTGGCATATAATAGGTATGTATTACATAAACCAATTGCAACAAGTATATACCATGCACACATGAATGGTTTACATAATCCCACATATCTCTCCACATAGATATATCTTTCTCCACAAATGCATATGTTTGATAAATATACTTTATATAATGCATGTATCTCTCCCCTTTGTCATTGTCAAAAAGGTGGATATCAAATAGATCCCCCTTGTCATTCTAATTAAAGATGTAGCAATATGCAAGAGTTAAAGAGATGTGTGATACCAAATTGTTTAATTTAGTGGGTATGAATCACTATCTCATGCTCCCCCTAGATCATAGAAATGGTCAAAATTTTGACTTCTAGGATCAAATATCAATTGTAAAGAAAGATAAAATATCTTTAAAGATAATCTCGTTTACCAATTGTTAAACATACTTGGAGCCATGGGCCTAAAGTGTATCAAAGCAATAGATATAGAAAAATCAAGCTTCATTGATACACAATGTCATTGTCAAAACAAAATATAACATGAAACATGTTGGCAATATTCAAGGGGTTGAGTTTGAGACCAAAAATAACCAATTATAAACAATGATCTCAAAAACACACCGAAATGAGAGTTAAACTATGTTTTAAAATATTTTAAACATTCAACATATTAACTCCTCCATTGTCATACATATGGATCAATGAATGCATGCATGACAATGTATTTCCCAAGGTCCCATTTTCATGAAAAATAAATTTGAAAACATTTTCAAAATCATGAAATCCACACAAACAATGGGTATGCTAAAAATAAACATTTAAGCACAATACCCATGCAATATGTATATGTGTGAGTAACCTAAACATTAGGGAACCAAACCCAAGAGGAGTTTGATTTCCTAATGTAATCACATGAGGTGATCACATCCCTAACTAGAGAGTTGATGTAACTATCCCTCTCTTGCACACTATAACTAGCGGGAATCCATAAACTCAAGGATTTCCTAGGCAATGGTTTTTGCCTTTACAAGAGGGATGGATGTGGCATGCTTAGGTGTAGGATTTTGCTTCTTAGTAAAAAATAAAGGATTTTTATTTTTTTCTCACCACCTTGTGATTTACATGCTTCTTGTTGGTGTTATTGTGATACAAGAAAGCATGGTGATTCTTCTTAGGTGCTTTTGCAATATTTCTTGTATTTGCACCATAAGAGGAATTAGAGGTAGGTTTGGGTACCAAATTTTGAATATACCCCCAAATCTCTTCTATGGTTTGCCGGATGTTTTTCAAGCAAACCATGGAGTGAATCCCTAGCATGAACAAAATTTATGAGCTTTTGGGATTCCTCTTTGCATTTCAACGTAAGCTGTTGAATGCGAGTTTCTAAGCTAAGGGTTTGAACTACTAATTTTTCATTGGTTATGCTCAAATCCTTTACTTGAGAGAGAAGTGTGTCTCTCTCACTAGTGTCATAAACATGCAAAGCATCATTATTATTTACACTAGTAGATTCTAAGGCATGCAACCTACTCATAGCATTTTTAAATTAAGTTTTCAATTTAGCAAATGAGTCGATGAGCTTACTTGCCGCATTGGAAGCCACATTGTATCGTTATTCGAGCTTCGCATAGGATAGCTTCGGCTCCTCTTCTTCATCGCTTTCCTCCTCACTAGAGCTTGACGAAGATTCTTCCCCTTTTGCCATGAAGCACGCTTCTTCATTGGACTTGAGCCAAGACTCCACCTTTTCATTGCTAGATCTTGAAGAAAGATCTTCCAATGCCGTAAAGCACATGTGGGCTTGCTCCTTGTCATCATCTTCTTCGTCACTAGATGAATCCTCATCCGAGTCATCGAATGTGTCGATAAGTCCCTTCTTTTGATTCTTGAATTTGGACTTGCCTTTCCAATGCTTCTTCCCTTACCCTTTGTAATTTTCTTTGTCAGGTTTGGAAGGGCATTCGGTAGAAAGATGACCTTTCCACTACAATTGAAATAAATAGAATTGTTAGACTTGGAGGCAAATTTTGACAAAGATTTACCTTGATTGTCCTTGAGGAATGTCTTGGATTGCTTGGCAAACTTGATGAAATCATCATCGCTAACATCTTCTCCATCATCTTCACTCGAAGCTTCTCAATGGAACTTCTTTCTCCACTCGATTGGCTCCTTCTCGGCATAGAATGCATCCCCCGTTGCTTCTCGGGCTTGGTTGGTTGAATCTCTTTCTTGTGTTGAAGCTTGACTTCTTACGCCATGAGATTCTCAATGTACTCCTTAACGGTGTATTTGGACATGCCATTTGACTCCAAAATCCAGTTGGCCTTTGACTTACATTTAGATGTAAGTGAGTCAAGGATCTTCTCTGCACGATCCTCTTGGGAAATCACCTTCCCAAGTCCTTCCAAAGCGTTCACGATATCTGTGAACCTTGTGAACATCTCCGAGATGTTTTCATCTTCATGCATCTTAAACAACTCATATTTAGATCTAAATACGCATTGTTTAGATTTTTTTACCTTCGAAGTCCCTTCATGAGAAATCTCTAATGTATGCCAAATTTCGTTGGCCGTTTTGCACATGGAGATGCAGTTGAACTCATTGTGAGTGAGGGCGCAATAGAATGCATTCATAGCCCTCGCATTGAATTTGATCGAGTCCTTCTCCGCTTTTGTTCTTGAAGCCGCGGATGTAGTAGGCTTCTCAAATGGCGACTTCATGATGTCACATAGATCTTGACCCTTCAAGTAGATCATCATCTTGATCTTCCAACTTGGGTAGTTGGTTCCGTTGAAGAGCGAGGGTCGAACGGTTGATAGACCTTCATGAAACGCAGATATAGCGTTGAATGCCATCGTTGTTGTATGTTATAACCTCGCTCTGATATCAATTGTAAGGATCGTCTTACCATTGCAATACTAACAACACACTAGAGGGGGATGAATAGTATAATGGCACAAATTGTGTATTTAAAAATTAAACTTGCAAATGCGGAATTATAAATACAAGAGGAATTTAAACACCACAAAAATCCAAACTCAAACACAAGATATTAACCTGGTTCTCCAAACTTGGGTACGTCCAGCCACACCAATATCCACTATAATTCTCACACAGAGAAGTGAATACAATCTCTCACAGAGATACCTCACATAGAGGATTTGGATTCTCACATAGAGAAATCCTTGCTTTCACACAGAAAAACTTATGCTCTCACACAGAGAGACTCAAATTCTTACACAGAGAGATCTCAACCAACCCTCACACAGAAGGTTATACTCTCACACAGAGAGTAACTAGCTTTCACACAGAAAGCTAGGGTTACAATGAAATAACAAAGTAAAAGACATACTTTTACATATGCCTTGAGATGAACTTACTCATTAATGAATGTAAGGCATGAAAGATGATCTCCAAGTGATGAGATTTGCTTGAAATGCAATTGTATGATTTCCCTTGAGTTGACTTCAATGCATGAAGGAGAGAATGTGCTCTAAGAGGAAAATGAGAGTTTGAGAGTGGCTTAATCAATCTCTAATGATTTGCAATAGTTCCAAGAAGTTTTAATAAATTCGGCCCTCTCATATATATAGGAACCCTTTATGAACTCTTAAAACCCAAGGATAAAGCCAAAAACAAAAAGCTGTAACGGCTAGAATCTGGGCTGAAACGTCATCGGCAGTCGACTGATGATCATTTGACAGTCGACTGATCAACGGCTAAATAAATCCCAATGGCTATAATCTGAGTCAGGACAGACGAATGTAGAAGACTACACAGTCGACTGTATAATGAATTTGTGACTGCTGCTAGAGATGGAAATAAAACAGAGAATGCAACTTACGCACGGTATGCATACAGACGACTGATGGCCAGAGTACATGCGACTATAAAATTGAAATGCGACTGTAAACACTGCAACAATCGACTGACTTGCAAATTGGGATGAAGTCCAGAAAATGCAAGTTGCACACAGACGACTGTAGACCATTTCACAGGCGACTGTTGGAAGATAGGCGACTGTAAATTGACCTTCAGTCTACTGTTCCAAAAGCTCAAGTAAGAGTTAATAAAAGGTTGACTTGAGCAGTGCACTACAGTTGACTGTAGAAGGCTCGACAGGTGCCTGGAATCACCCAGTCAACTGTAAAACCTCCATCAGGCGACTGTTAGAGAGCCAGAGACTCCAATTGAGTCTTTGGACAAGATGAACATATTGGGTTGGATTTTTTGATAATCCTAAGGCTCACTAAGATGGATAAATTCATATGCATGAATGAGTAGACCATCTATCAAGGCATTACATTAAACCTAGACTCAAAAAAAGAAAAGCAATAAATGAAATAATTCATGGATTACATTGCTTTCCTTAGAGTCTATGGCTTCAATCTTGATGCTTTGATACTCCCCATCTCCAAGTTTTGGCACCCATTGAGTCCAAGCTTTGGCACCCATTGAGTCCAAGCTTTGGCTTAGTCCTCTTGATGTCCATCCTTGCAACAAGTGTTTGGTCTCCAAAAATAATATTCTTGAAATGTTAACTATGAGACTAAAACAAGAGAGTCATTAGCAACAATGCAATGTTGTGGTCATCATCGAAATAACATTGGTATAAAACACCAATACTCAACAGGATCTAGATGCAATAACCTAAAAAACTTGATCTAAAACTATTTTATCGGAGAATATGTTTAGATCTACTAGTTTACGTACCATAATCGATGTTTTTAACAATAAAAATTAAAATGCCGATTCGGGGGCCTGTAGTCCCCACACTGTTTCGTTTTTGAGGGGGGCCGGCGAGCCCCCCGCCCGTGTTTTCAGGGGGCGGCAGCCCCACCACGACGACATGAGGGGGGCCGACGAACCCCCCCTGCCATGTCGAATCGGGGGCCGGCACCCCCCTCACTTGTGTCTTCGGGGGGCTGGTAACCCCCCCGCATTGGTTTCGGGGGGCCGGTGGCCCCCATGCCTGTGGTTATCGGCCCCCCTCCCCCCGCCGCGCAGATCTGAGGGGGCCGACACCCCCTCCATGTTGCACTGTTTTCGTGAAACCCGGCCCTTTAAGGCCACAACCCTAGCACGGTTTTTTTTGCGGCCCCGCAGGCCACCAACACGCACTCGCGCATTTTTCACGGCCCTGACGGCCGTCGATGCGCAACCACACGAAAACCATCATAAACCCTAATTTGGGGGTTTTGGACGAAATTTGAACAACATGGCTATTAAATTCTATACGGGGATTTATCGGGACATAATAATTTCTTAATTCCTTTTCACCTTTATGTTGGTCCATTATATGCCTATAATACATATTATTAAATGTCTGCTGCATATTCAATAATCTGTGATGCATATCATTAATGCGTGAAGCATATCTATATGCATGCAATGCAAATTTATATGCCTGGTATATATTCAGTAATATGTGATGATAATATTATTCCATGCATATATGCTCATAGAGATAATTATAATTATGTTTATGGCATACATATAGTTTTCAATATGACAAAATTGAACCTGAAGTTCAAATAATACGCCAATACCACTTATTCCCAAAAATAATAAAACGTAAGGATCATGCGAACATCATTTATGCCATCTTAAAGATGAGCAACATGCAGTAAATAGATCTTGAAAATCTATGGTCTATATGGACCAATATGGACACCAAAAAAGGATGCAATAACACCGCTAACTCTTTAAGTGTTATCTCACTATAATGCAGTATTCTTATATCCGACCTTGCGCATAATTTATATAAGATCACACCCAAAATCGTGACTTAAGTGAGAAATATATCCGCACCCACGTAATTGCTCAACTGACCTTATGTTTCTTCTTCCACAAATACTTAAAGAAACTTACAAAGTTTCAAAGGATATTTGTTTAAACGAAATCCTTAATGTTTGTATAGCATACTCAAGAGAAAGAAAAATGTCATTAAAGCCGTACTTGAGTACTTAAATAGACATTCAAAAGTCTGAAGCTATACAACGAAATAAATATTGAGTGGAAAAGTGAAAGAATAAAAACAAGGTCTAATATAAAGGGAAAGGGAAGATGTGACATAGTTCGAAGAGGAATAGCAATGGCAAAAGTCATCCACCGCCACATGGACAAAACTCTGAAATCAGAGTACCTCACTGTTGAGGGCCCATACAATGTTATGGGTGGCCTTGGATGAAAGGTATAAACATCAAAAAGATGTTATACTTCTAATGGCCCGGTATGAGTAAGAGTATTTATGAGACTCCAGGACTTTAAGTCCATTACTGAATACAATTCAGCTCTATTTAACATCACCCCATGCCTATAGCGTCATGGTGAGGAAGTCTCTCATACGTGTATGTTAGAAATGACTTACACTTCTTTTCACGAGAAAGATGTGATTTTGATGAAGCAAACTGTGAAGGAAACTTCACAAAGTACTCTGATATGCTTACCTGCCTACTAATGTCATGGCAAATACAAAGAACTTCTCCTAGCAACTCATAACATACGTCCAATTGGCAAAGCTAGTCCAATATAAAATATTGGTACAAACTTAGAATTTGTCTACTTAGCTATTCCTCGAGCACACATCTAACTATAAAACTTGTTGCCATAACATAATTATCAGGAGTATTTTCTTGCAGTATATATGCGTTTAAATGCATTACCACAATATTTCTTATTGATGAATATCATGATTTTTATGCATTTTATTTTACTGCGAATGGTTTGCTATAAATATTTAACAAACGATTATGGATATTTTTATCCAAATTATACCTCATGACGTATGCTATAGAAAGCATTTTTACCATTATGATAGTCAAAAAGATCTATTTGGGACGTCTGAAACTGAGGATTAGGAATAACAAACCTGAATACTCTTAAAACTAAAATGAGGATGTCATGTGCTCTCTGAAACTTCTAAAGTTTCAAAGGATATCCGTCAAAACGAAATCCTTAATAGCATAACTCAAGAAAAATGGCATGAAGACCATATTTGAGACTTCAAATGGACTTTCAAAAGTCATATGCTATACAAAGAAAAATAAAAAGAGGAAGCATATATACTGGAGCACCTAAAGTGCCCAGAAACGACCAAGTTTTTAAACTTTGGTATGTTATATTTCGTCACCCCTAGATTAATGATGCAAGCCATCATTAACCAATCCTATAAAACTGAAGAACCTGAAGATTCTTCAAAAGGGTGAAGCTTTTATTGTCTCGTTCAAAAGGAAAAAATGATTACGAGATCATCTTCATTCACGTGGACATTGACTCTCTTCACTTCCTCAAAAGAATTTAAGATGATACATTTACTATCATCACTAAAATAATAAGACCTTTAGGTCTCTTGAGAGTATCTGAGGGATAAAAGTGGACTTATCCACTCCCTACATAGGGCTGATGATGTACCTTAGAGTACTCATCTATATATCCTTTAGAAATGGTCATTATCAAATATATTATCCAACCACAGTCCAGCTTTTTCAAAGCAAATGAGACACATTACTAAATGACGGGAACATTTGGATAACACTGGGAAATCAAACAGTATTTGCAATTGGAATAATGTCGAACACCCTGAAAATTGTGTTCACACCCAAACATGGGTTATATAAATAAATCATTAAAATGATTTGAATGGATTACTCATCTGTTAAAAATCCAGTTGGTTGGTGAGTGCATGGGGACATGCAATTACACTGCATACCATTAAAACGCCTCCTTAGAACCTATTTATATGAGCTTGATCACATCATATAAACAGTTTTGAGAACCACTAATGTGGGAAGCGTTTAGTGTACACCTTATAGATTGTGCCATGATGTGTACACATCCCCATAGCACCACTATAAACCATCAAAATGACGTCTTAGAACTATTTATCGGAAGTAATTAACCTAGATAAATATATTCCAAGCACTCCGAATGAGGGAAGCATTTAGAGCACATCTCATAGATTGTGCCTTTGATGGGTCATCATATAAAGAATCGACAGTGAAGATTAGATCCTGAATATCCTTCACATTCAAAACTCTTTAAAATCCCAGTATTAGCCTATTAGGTCAAACATGGTTATTACCAGCATCCCTGAGCCTGAAGCTCAGTTGACCATTTCAAATAACATGATTCGTGATGAGATCCTGAAGATCAACATTTATGAAAATGTTAAACAGTTTTCATACATATTTTTAACAAACCGAATATTGTCAAAATCACACATCCCTGCTGCTTAAAATCCAGCTAGGATTGACATACCAAAATAATGGATGTAATCCACCAGCAGCGGAAGTGGATGTTCCTAAATTAAGATGAAAGGACATATCACGAGGCTCCAAAATGAGAAATAACTCCTGAAGACCATAAAACAATACCATCACAGGAGAGTGAGCTCATCTACATATCCTCTCCCTTTCCAGAACTTCTAGAAGAGATGAATCTGGACTATATTTAAATATTATTGAATAATGTACGTATATTTGGGGTGTTTGGATAAGAACACACTTGTCGACAAGTACTCACATTTCATTTTGTCGTTTAAAGGATAATTATAAATATCATTCCACACTCCGTTTCCTAAAGCAAACGTAGAGATTGGCCAAAAATGTGAAACAAGACAATAATAAGTTGAGCTGGACTCACTTATGAAATGTGAAGTGTTTGGACCAGAAGTCCTGATATCAAAAGATATTAAACCTGTGGGATAGATGAGTATTGTATAAACAAAAATATAAATAAATAAAATTATATGTTATAAGCGACACTCTATTGCTTAAAGGTTTATATCGCTGAAACCATGAAGTCATCAAGTAAGATGAGCTTGACTCGCTTACAAAATTATATAAACTGATGCATCAGGCTCCCTGGTTATGTTTGTGAAATTTCCTGCGCTGGTTAAAGGAAATTTTGGTGTTTGCTGTTATGGATGTTGTGACAACATAACCTTATGGATTTTTTCCTAATTTCTTTCATTGCCTGAATAGAATTTGAGACGTCTATTTTATCAAGATATAATAAAATAAAAACCAAGAGAGTTCCTTAAATTAAATAAGGACTCCTACTAAAGGCTGCTTTTGCATTTTTTAAAAGAGCAAAGAAAATGATTCGAGACTATCGAAAATGATTTGAGACTATGTCATCGGATCTTCCGAAGAGAAAGCCGAAATATCTGTTTAAGCCTAATTATCAATTATAATATGTAAGACCTATGCAATAATCTTGACTTACAGAATGATCAGAAGATGAATGATCATACAGAAGATGAAATTATCATCCCGAAGATGAAAAACATGTGACATTAAACTTCACACACCCAAAGTCGATGAAGAAACATGGACAATTGTAATCCATTAAATACACATACTTGTTGTATAGATGCACATTAAGACACATTCTGTTCGTTGGAAGAGTAGAAGGATATCCTAGGTCCTGAAGTGCCTTACTTGAGTGTTGGTACATTTCTTTATCTGGCCAATGCACACGTCTCTAGAAAGCGTTGGCAGTAAATCTGTTAGTCAAATACAATGCAGCGCACCACTGGACTGAAGATATGTAACTTCTGCACTACCTCTAAGGGTCAAGGATTATCCTACATGTTAAATGTATTTACAGATGTAGGTTACATATCATCGCGATGACTACCACAAAGGAACGACCAACTCATCGAGATCTGCAAAGCATGCTACTAAGGCAACATCGATACTACCATTCCGAGAAGCTCATCATTCAAGAAGCAGATCAAGAATATGCATAGCTACACACTGAAGTACCTCGCAGACACAGTTACGACTGGGTCAGAGACTAGAGACGTGGAGCTATCTACCGAGTTGCAGACCACACTTCTTCAAAAGAGCTCCCTTGGATTCAGTAGCTGACATATATGAGTGATACTTGTATAATAAGCGATGCTTTGTATTTTGTATTTATTCTTGGAATGTTGTAAGATGAGATTGATATATAGATGCCTATGATATCTGCAAGCCTGAAGCTTGTACAAATCGGGGGGGGGGGGGCAAATGTGGTGTTGTACTCTTTTTCCTTGGCTATTGGTTTTTTCCACTGGTTTTTCATAGCTAAAGGTTTTAACGAGGCAACCTCATTGACTCTGGATCCAGAAGTATCCACTCTTAAATACTTCCACAAATCAGGGGAAGTTACTGTACTCTGTTTCCTTGGTTATTAGTTTTTCCAACTAGGGTTTCCATAGCTAAATGTTTTAACGAGGCAGTTATCCTTAACTTAAGATTTGGAAGTATCCACCCCTTATTATACACATATGCACTATGGATCCTGCAGTATTCATATGTTGAGTATACAACGATAGATGGATAAGGGGAATTGTTATGAACAATGTCCTTAATGGGCCTATGGGTCTCCACTCATCATGTATCCAATAAGAATAATATATATGATGCTAGGGGTTTCCTTTCCCTCAACCCTTCACAACGTAATATATATAAGTTTGTGTGTGTGTGTTTGTGTATATTAAATTAAAAAATCTTAAAAGATAGGAACAAGGAAAAAACCATATCAACTTTTAAAAATATGGATTAATTCATACTGAAACATCAGCACCATCAAGACGATCAATACATAAAATAACTAAAGTCTAACATCTAAAGCAATCTACATACAAAAACATAAATATTTAGTTTCACTTTCAAATCAAAATCATGTCAAACATAAGTACTTTGAAATTAAAAAACGAATTTTTATACTTAACAGGTCGGGGTTTTTAAC
This sequence comes from Scilla litardierei, assembly GCA_030789695.1. NCBI lineage: Eukaryota > Viridiplantae > Streptophyta > Magnoliopsida > Asparagales > Asparagaceae > Scilla > Scilla litardierei. The sequence continues at coordinate 22,139,428 of CM061133.1, forward strand.
GGGTTGGGATTTTTTAGTTGCCGATTATGCGTCCGTATATTCGCATATGCGGGCGTAAAACATTTATGCGACCAATTATGCGGCTGACCGCATAATTCGACAGCTTATCTTAATTTTCATGTGGCCAAAGGCCGTCTCCTTATATGCGGCCGCATATAACTTGTGTTCTAAACACTGGGTGTGATTATAGAAAGTGATTAAAATGGTGAAGTACAAGATTCTATTAATATATTTCGAACCAAGGTTTTAGGTCTCGGTTTCGGTATCGGTATCGCTCCTTCCAAAATTTAGGTTTCGGTATCGGTATCGTCCGTTTCGGTGGTTTCGGAAGCAAGTTTCGGTATCGTCCCAAAATTAAAGTATTAATTATATACTATCAAATACTTGTCACTTTTGTATTACTTATATGTATTTGTAAATATTTATATGTATATTTATATTTTAAATATTGGAAAGAAGTGGAGAGTTGCTTTGCGCACCACCGTTTTACTCTGCGCACATACAACTTATTTACAATCAAATACTTTTTTATAAGTTACACATTTTGCAAAATATATAAAAATATATTACAATTTTTTCTATATATGTGTATATATATTGATGCATAGGAAGTAGTTGTAAGGGTATTTTGCTAAATATGTTGCAGGTAAAGAATTGAATGGCAAATTTTGTTAATAAGCTGGGTTTGTTCACATAGCAATTCTGCATTAAAAGAATTGAATGGCATATTTGTAAATAAGTTGGGTCTGTTTGCATAGCAATTCTGCATCAAAAGAATTGAATGGCAAATTTGTAAATAAGTTTGGTCTGTTTGCATAGTAATTCTCCAAAATTTCTATATGCTACATTGTATCCATTTTATTCTAACCTATTTCTTTTATTTTCAAGTTTGCCATTGACATCTTTTTAAAATATTAAGAGCCCTCACACCCCAATCCAATCGGTGTGACCTATCTGCAGCAAGATGGAGTGAAGAGGGAGGGAGGCGGCAAGAGGGAGGCGGCGGCTACCAGGTAAGCCCTCTCTTTTTTCTTTCTTCTTCTTTTTTTTGAATCCCCTCTTCTTCTTCTTCTTCATTTTTGTTTTCTTCTTTGTTTTTTTTGGATTTTCTTCTTCTTATTATTCTTCTTCTTCAATTTTTTTCCAGTTTTTTTGTTGTTGCTCGCCGGTATCGGCCGAAACTGCCCGGTTTCGGCCGGTATCGGCCGGTACCGGCCGAAACCGGGCGGTTTCGGCCGATACCGAAACATGGTGTGTGGTTTCGGACCGGTCCCCTCCGGGACCGATCCGAAACGGCCGAAACCCGGAGGTTTCGGCCGAAACCTTAATCCCTGGTTCGAACAATGCGAATTATGGTCTAAACAAGTGAATGTGTGTGTTGAACGCCACGTGAATTGGTGCGAACAATGCAAATAGAGAACATATAGAATATGATAAGAAGCATAATCATAGAAAAATCAGTATGTACAGTGCAAAAGATAGGAAATGCAAACACAATGATATGGTCACGATGATTCCACTCCGAGTGTGCACTCACCGCCTAGGTTTTTTTGCCATAGATTCTCACCGATAATCAGACTAAAGTACAAGTCGTTCACTTTCCTCCACCTAATGTATGTGGACTTCATACCATGTGCCACACAAGAACACTTAAAGCTATCACAATCTCACATTCCGGGATGTAAAAACACCACTCTCAAAGCAGTATGTGTTCTCTTACCACAAAGGAGAGCTTAGTAAGTATAAGATCTCACTCAATAATACAATATCGTATAATGATGGATGAGCTACAAAATTATGTGCAAGTATGGGTGGCACAAGACAAGAATATAGACGTGACAATGAATAACTCCACTAGTGATTCCTCTTATGATATGAGCAACTTATGTGCACTATCAAAGATCATAAGAAACAATCAAATCATGGAAAAATTGAGTTCAAAAGAGTTTAGAAAGATGTTTAGAAAAAATTAGCCTTTTAGCATTTTTAGCATTTAAAAAAAGTGAGTTTAGAAAGCTATAGAGAACTGATGGGAATTCAATTGGGTTCGAATTAGTCTTTTAGTATGTGAGTCAATTTTATATTTCGCTTTTTGAGTCCTTTTAGAGTTTTAGTATCTAAGTCTTTGTTAGTATCTTTTTAAAATAAATTTGAATCCTATTGAGTTTTCTTTTCTAAGGAGTTATTTTATTTTGTTAAGGAGTCTTTATCTTATTTCATTTAGGAGTTTGAATACGAATCAAATTAGTTTTTGTATTAAGCTATAAATATGATTTTGTAGCCATTTTTCAATTATGAGTTATTGAATAAAAAATTAAAGTTTGTAAAATTTGATTGCATCTACTTAAAATCTTACGCATGAGAAGCGTGATAATCGGCTTGGTTGCCTAGACGTGAGGTCTGAAGAATCTTCGTGTGTGTGATATTCATGTGATCAGAGGCCTAAAACACAATCAAATCCTTAGTTTATTCTTCCCCAATTTTTCACCATATCTTTCCCCCTTTCATTCCACGTCAGAATCTAACTCTAATACTTCTGTTTAAAAGGAAAGGCATAAATATTATACACAAGGAATATTCAGTGTAATTTGAAAAAAATTATTGAATGTAAGGTGCGTTAAATACAATTATTAATATATATTTCATAAAGTCTATTTTTCATATATGTTCTTTATTAAATAATTTTCTTGTACGGTCTGTATATTTCAAATTAATTTTTTCAAAGTTCTTATGTATATAAATGGTCCTTTTAAATGTCCCCCCATTAGTAACTCCAACTAATTTTCTATATATATTAATAAGCCTCAAAAGACAGAAACCAGTTTTACATGAGTTTTTCTTGCTAATTGAGCAAGTATTAGTAAAGTGTCAGATAAATGTCTTAGAAATGTAAATATGGTATCCCAAAACTGGTGGAAATGTTTCGCTTTCTTTGTGTTGACCGTGGTATAGTTGATGTCAGAAACCAGTTTCCGGGGACACCAAGTGTCCCACTGTACATGGAGCCTCCAGTAACTAAGTGTATGCCAATAGACTAATCGGTATAAGACATAATTATTCAAATTTGATGTTAGACATCAGAGGGCTGTTTCGGTTACACCTACAATTGGGCACGTGTTTTCCTACTGGCCCTTGTACATGTTTGATGTTAATACCTCGGAGGTCGTGTTCAGTTAACCTACAAATGGACACAAGCTTTCCCAATGTGGCCTAGAAGTATTACCCCCATAGGCTCCGTAAACATTGAGCTTCAGTAAAAGGATGGAAAATGTCAAACATCTACATCCATCTGTAACTAATTCCATGAATAGCCATCCAAACCACTTCACTATCTTTTACAAAAATATGTGTAACTTCTGTTGTGCATAATACGGTAGTTGTCACCAATAGCTGAGGGCTGTATGTCTTTTCACAACTTAGATGAAAAATGCTTATTAGTTAACATAACAAAATCAACTTTTAGAATTGAAGTGAAGTTCAATTATGAAAGATTTTTCTCAAACCTCTCAAGGAGTGCCACTGCTAGGATGGAGCTTGTCCTCTTTTTTTCTGCCATCTAATTACTGCAATCCTTGTGGCTGACATGTTGTACCTATTAGTTGTATAATTATCTTAAGCAATGCTGTTGTCGGCAGAAGGGAAATTTTTGACACAATTAAAGCACACGCCAGTTGCAATTGGAAATCACTACCGACTGTAACTCTGGATGTCCTACCATCAGGTGAAGTAATTACTAAAATGACCAGAAGCTCACATGACAACATGAAAATTTCATATCCTAGGATATCTATCTCCAGAGTGAATTGCCCACATACTAGCAAAAAGAAAATTTTTAGAAACATTACCATTTGATGCTAGAGTAGGAACCAATGACTACTCAAAACCACCTTAAGTTCCAAGTGTTAGCAAACTCCTTGGAGAAAAAAATTCAGTTTTTCCATTTCACTATTGAAGTTTGATCTACAATTTTTTTTTTGTTTCAGAATTTTCTGAGGTGCATGTTATTCTATAATTGGAATTTTGTGTGCCGTGATTCCTTTTGGGATATACTTCATAGCAATGAAGAATTGTGTATTACTGGTTTACTTTTGGATGGGATTATTAACTGTGATCTCTTGTTAATTTTGCATCTGATAGCTGGTTTCAGCAACAGACCGACACAGACATGCCACTGAAGTACCAATCAAATTCTTCATTTCAAGGAGACAGCAGAACATTCTTAGGTTTAAAATAAAACCAGGTATGTACCTCCTATGACTATGACAACTAATTAATCAGAATCTCTTGGACAATCAAATGTTACATTTTTGAACAAATAACCCAATGATTCCACCCTTTTGCATTTTTGGCCCTTATCTGAATGTTTTTGGTCTTTCTTATTATTCTTTGTTTAAGAGAACTAAAAGAACTTTCTTGTCTCTGTATAGATTGATATGGCCAGCTGGTTAGCGACACACACTTGTAGTTTTGCATATAACTGAATAATAATGCAGGGGTTGCTTCTCAATCTCAAAAAATATTGTGCACACCAGTACCCCTACACTACACCCATCCCAAAAAATTAGGAACAAATAAATGCATTCACCACAAAAAACTAAATGAATCTAACAACAGCAACAACAACAATTGTATGATCCGGGTCAACAAATAAATCCAAAGACACACAAGTCAAGGTCCCCCCCAATCTAGAGTTGTCTTGACCCTAGATATTGAAGGTGGCATGTAAACTTGTAGTTTAAATAGTGTATTCTTCTATGTACTGAATTGAAAGGCAACAAGTTGGGATCAGATTCACGTTGGCACCAACCTAGAGGGTGTTGCTTCAGCCCTAATATTTAGAAAATAATAAAGCAGTAAGCTTGCAATAAGCCCAAAGATCAAAACATAGCTTCAAAGGCCGAAGCCCTTGAAAAGCGAAACAACAGAACCAAAAGCCAAGCCCACAGGGCAGCATCGGCAACAACTTTCGAAAGTCACGACAAGCCTAGAGGACAACAAAGCAGTAGCCCAGAAGAAATCAACAACAACCAACAGCCCACATGCACCCAACAATGAGAACATCGACACAACTGCCATCACAATCCCAAAGCAAACCAAAGTGGAACACCCACGACAGAACCCCCACCCTCTGGCGGCCAACAGTAACAAAAAACCGACTAAGAAAACATCTAGATGAGATAGCGAACAGCCACGATAGAACCCCCACCCTCTGGCGGCCAACAGTAACTAAAAACCGACCAAGAAAACATCTAGATGACACAGCGACGAGGGTCGCCGAAACCCAAGAAGAAGGTGCTGCAAAATTAGATCTTCGAGGGAAAAGCTCCCCCTAAATAATTTCTATTAATCATCATCTCCCGTAAACCCCAAAATCCTAAACAATAAACATGCACAATTCTTTCAATCAGCGCAACGAATTTCAGAAAATTAAATCAATAAAATTAAACAGAAATAGTAGAGACGATAAATCTACTATTCACATATATGGCCAAGAACTCTAAGAAAAGCTTTTCCCAGAAAACTACCGAAAATCTTTAGAGAACCGACCGGTTAAAGCCAAAAGAAATTTTAAGGAGAACAATTTTCGCATAACAAACCCTAGATTTTAATCGTGCTTAAATAGAAGAGAGCAGGGTAGAGATTTTAACATTGCAATCTAATCATGCAAAGGATTCAGAGTCCTAATCCAATTGGACTCCTTCGTTGAGGTACGACGGTGTGTTTGAAGATGATATGGTTTGGGTTCGTTTCACTGTCGAATGAGGGGAGTGCGGAGCGCTGTTGGGATGAAGGAGAAAGTGATCGGCCGATGTGTGTGTGTGTGTCTTGGGCCTCTAAAATAAGAAGAGATAGGTGTCGGACCGTTGGGCTCTTGGGTTTTAAAGAAAGGAAAAACGGGGAAGAAAAGAGGAAGAGAGGAAGAGGAAATCAATGGGCTGGGCCTTCGGGTTTATTGGGCTTGGGGAAAGAAATTAAAGAAGAAAAAAAGAAAGAGAGAGAGACCGTGGAAGTTGGGCTTGATTGTTGGGTTTAAGATATGTAGAGGAAAATTTAAGAAAAGAAAAAGAAGGGGAATAAAACATTAGAAAAACACAGTTAGAAAAAAATATTAAAATTACAGAAATTTCCTAGTGCTACTTCTAAAATTATGGACCATTACATTTTACGTCGTCCTGCTGTTTCAAAGATTATGAAGTCCTTTTCAGCCCAAATTCAGTGTTCATATCAGTAGCTAACCAACTCAGCCAAGCACGCGTAACTACATATAGTGGACTTGTTCATCTTCTGTGCAAGAAGATATGCTATGAGTTTTACATAGCCTTTTACTCTATTTGCTATTGGTTTTCTTTTTCGAACAAACATCTATAAGGCCGAAATTCCAAAACAAATATATATATATATAAAGATTTTTCAATTCCCCATGGCCTTAAAAATTCATTATAAAAAGAGGTGGCACATAATTGCAATTCAACCACAAGAGGGTCAATTTCATTAAGAGATTGAATTGTCGCATTACACACTCATAGCACATCGTTGACATTACACTTCATCAAATTAAACTTTTTGAAATTACTGAAAGCATTGCAACTAGCTCAAATCTGATTTGCTAATGACATTTACTAACTGATCTCATCATTCATTTGTCCGGCATCATATAGGTAATTGCATTATCTTATCATCATCACACTTTAAGTTCAAAATGAGAAATAATATTTAATAAAGCATCATCATATTATCATAGTGTTATAAGTTTAAGGTTATTTCCATTGCATGACCACATGTAGTACCACGATCCTTATGAATTTTGACCGAGTAACTGATGAGAGAGATCAAGTTAACTTTCTTAGAAACTATTGTTCACAAGGGTAGGTCTGAGTCCTGTGAGCTTATAGAGTGTGAATACTCTTCAGAAGGAACTAGCTAATTGTTCACACACGAATTGGGCTCCTAGTCCTCTTAGACAGTATAGAGAGAGACCCATTCCTGAGAGATGTGAGCCATATGAGAGTAATCATGAGCATCAATGTAGAAGCCCTCATTTTTATGGCCAACTAGATCCTAATGTAGTTATCAATTGGATGGCCGACATGGATTCCTATTTTGATTGGTACATCATGTGAAAGGATAGTGAAGTGAGATTTGTCAAAATAAAACTAATTAGATCAGCTAAATTATTTTGAAAAAAATGTTGAACATATGTGTTGGCAAGTGGGAGGCAACCACATATAGTTATGTTGGATGAGATGAATGAGAAATACTTACATATATCTTACCATCAGCGACTCCTTAACCAATTGCAGAGTTTGACCCAAGATAATGGATCTGTCTGTGAATACATCGCCAGATTTAACGAGTTTATAATGCAATGCAGTTTGTCGGATTATGTGTGGGTGACTATATCTAGGTTTAGAGCTAGCCTTAGACATGACCTTCGAAAAGAGCTCATCATTTGTGTGGTTCACTTAGCACATGCTTATCAGCTCGTGCATGAACTTGCCACTTTCCATAAACATCTGTGACAAAATGTTTTGACTCGCAAGAACTATTTAGCCGCCCGACACAAACTGGTAGCAAGCCATCACATAGTCAATTTCAGCCTAAATCCGTCCCAAAAGCCCCACCCATATGAGTGATAAAGGCAAATGAGTTATTAATGGGTCTTTCAAGATTGGGTTACATACACCGTGTTACAAGTATCCGGGTTACAGTCATTTTACATGTCAATGCACATCTAGGACTTGTAAATAATCTTAAGGGAGATGACATATGAGAGTATGATGAGAAACTTTATGAGCCAGTAAATGTTGGTATAAGACTGACGAGGAATCGACAAGAGTAGGATGTATTCGAAGCATATCCATTCGAGTAGAGCTTTCATATCATTGATTCGAGAACCCTAGACTTGGAAATTATACATTGTGACGTGGCTCAATCCAGAAAGAGTAATGACTAATGCCTGTCATATAACTGCAATCTTTCGCACCTTTGTGAAGAACAATGATAAGAACTATAAGGTAATTATTGACAGCGAGAGTTGTTTGGTTTCATTCAACCTCATTTCATATATAGGTTTGCAGCCAGTCCCCTACCCTAGTTCTGATAAGGGATCATGGGTGGATGCCTCATCTATTAGCATTATGGATAGATGTCTTGTCTATATTCAGTTCAGCTCATATAAGGTCAAGATTTGGTGTGATGTGCTACTAATGGATGTAGGCCATATCATTTTGGGAAGATCCCGGCTTTTTAAGATGGACGCCACGATTTTAAGTTGCTCGAATTCGTGCTTGTTTATTCATGAAGGCAAGAAAATCAAGTCTCATACAATTCAAGATAGTCACTTTTGAGAGGAAAAAGGAGTGAACGAAAGGCAAAATCTTACATATCATAAGTCTTAAGGAGTTCGAAAGTGAAGTGATTAAGTACTCAGTTATGTATGCCTCAGTTGCAAGAGAAGTGCGTGAATCTTGTCAAGAGGAAGTACCTAAAGAAGTGATGTCAATCGTAAAAGAATTCTGTGATGGCTTTTTTTGAGAACCTCTCATATTATCTACCCATACATCACGCTATAGACTTAGTCTCGGGGGCTACCCTCTCCAATTTGCCTAATTATCGTTTGAATCTCATTGAGCATATCGACATAAAGAGGCAAGTTGATGAGCTGTTAGCTAATGGTTTTATCAGTGAAGGTTTGAGTTCATATGTGCTGTATCGACTCTCCTCACACCAAAGAAAGATGGACCTTGAATAATTTGTGTGGATAGTCGTATAATTAATAAAATCACAGTTAAGTATTGTTTCACTATTCCTAGGCTGGATGACATGCTTGACATGATTACTGATGTCATTATATTTTCAAATTTTAATCTTAAGAGTGGTTACCATCAAATTCGAGTCTACCCAGGAGATGAGTGGAAAACGGCCTTCAAAAACTCAAGTACTCAGATCGTTCATGAAAAAAACCTTTAGTTTGTATGAGTGGATGGTTATGCCATTTGGACTGTCCAATGCCCAATCACTTTCATACGAGTAATAACTCAAGTACTCAGACCGTTTATGAAAAACTTTTAGTTTGTACTTTGATGACATTCGTATCTATAGTCGATCTAAGGAGCAACATACAGACCACCTGCAATAGGTTTATATTACTGTGAAAAAAGAGCCTTCGCAAACCTCAAGAGGTATTCCTTCTTCTTAGGTTTTGTTGCTTTCTCAGATGGAGTTTGTGCGGATCCCTAGAAGATTCAGGTACATTGTCTTGAACCTCGTAACATACACAAAGTTTAAAGCTTTCATGGTTTAGCCACATTTTACTGTCGGTTTATAAAGGGATTTAGCACTATTATATATCACATCACTAATTGTATGAAAAGGAAATGTTTTATTGACTAAGACGGCTACAAAAGCGTTTGTAGATATCAAAAGATGTATGAATGAAGCACCAGTTATGTGCCTCTCAGATTTCACGATAGTATTTGAGGTTGCGTGTGATGCTTCAGTCATGTGGATAGGTGGAGTACTAAGTGAAGAAGAACATCTTGGGATATATTTTAGTGAGAAACTTAGTGATGCCAAACTTAACTACTCCCCCGACGATAAAGAGTTCTATGTGGTAGTACATGCATTACGATATTGGAGGTATTATCTCCTACCTCAAGAATTTGTTTTATTTTTGGATCACAAAGCCTTAAGGTATCTCAATTCTCAGAATAAGCCAAACTCTAGGCAGATCAGTAGGTTGAATTTCTTTAAGAATATACATTTGTTCTTAATCATAAAGCGAGAATTGATAATAAGGCTGTTGATACCCTCAGTCGCAGAGTCGCTCTACTATTGGCTATAAGTGTTGAGGTTATTAGATTCGAGAAGATGAAAGAGGAATATGCAACATCAACATGTCCTGATTTTATTAAAATCTACAACACCCTCCAATACTAATCAGTTCAAGAGCGAGATATCCATTTCTTGCAAGTTGGGTTTCTATTTAGGGCAATCAGTTGTGTATTCTACATATGTCTATGTTTATGTTTTTGGTAGATTCATTCTAGTGGATTATCGGGTCATTTTGGGCAAGACAAAACAATAAAGGCCGTATAGAGTCGGTTTTTTGGTTGAGCCTTAAAAAGCGATGTTGTTAGACTTATCAGGCAATGATGTGTTTGCCAATTGGCCAAGCATCGAAAGAGCAAAATACTGGACTCTACACACCTTTACCTGTCAGATTGTCCTTGGCAGGATGTTGTATGGATTTCATGTTAAGACTCCCACACACCCCCAAAGAAACATGATTTCATCTTGGTCATAGTGGATCAACTTTTGAAAATAACACTTTATCTTATGTTCTAAAACTTTTGACGCATCACACATTGCTAGACTCTGAGGTTGTTCGATTACATGGTCTGTCCAAGACATTTGTTTTAGATAAGGATGTGAAATTCATGAGTTACTTTTTAAAAAAACAGTATGTCATAGGGACACTAAGCTAAAATTCTCCACTGCTTACCATGCTTACACTGATAACCAAACCGAGGTAGTTAACCGAAGTTTAGGGAATCTCCTTAGATGTTTAGTAGGTGAGAATATTAAGAATTGGGATATGATGTTATCAACTGTTGAGTTTGCATATAATGGTCCAATGAATCGATTCATTGGCATGATACCATTTAAATTAGTTCATGTGTATAAACCTAGGAAGCTTATATATATCATTCTCATGTCGCATTAGCATAGGGTGTCAGAGTTAACTGAATCATTTGCATAATACATTCATGACTTGTATTAAGAGATTAGCAGAAGGATTCACTCTAGCAATGAACGATATAAAGTTCTTGCGGATGCACACAACCGTTGCAAAAAATTTACTACACATGATAATTTAATGGTGCAATTAAGACCTGAAAGGTTTTTCCTTTTTCCTGAAACCTTAAAGAAATTGCAAGCTTGTAATGGTGGCCTATTCAAAATCTTGAAGAAAATTAGTTCAAACGCATGCGCTGTAGACCTCCCTGTAGAAATGGCATAAGCTCAACTTTCAACATTGAAGTTTTAGTGGATTATATGGGTCTATCAGCAATACTCACAGATCTTTTCTTTGAGCCGTCTCCTGTAAATTGATCATGTATACCCACAAATAAACAGAAGATTGGCCGTATCCTAGATGAACATGTAATATCAACTAGGCAGGTGATGCGATCTACTGTTTGGTATGAATAAAAATAGGATTTTTATAGTGAAAGGTGTGATTTTTATGGGGGAAAAGAAGGATTTTAATGTTAAAACTGAAATACAAAGATAAAGTTGGTCACTTTTGAGAGGTGGACCGCTTCCTAGCTTTGGATTCGAGATTAAAGCTTAAATCTCTACTAGATTTAAGGGGTCTATTTTATTCTTCTCAAAACTCCACATCCCCTCCCCCTCTCATCTCCCCATTTATTTATTATAAGACTCATAATGCACCTGACCTAGGGTTTTTACCAAATTACAAATCTTCACATGGACCCACAAAATTACAAAAATGCCCACATGTGCCCAGAAATTACAGATTTGCCATTATGGCCAAAAACTCTAATCGTATCATTACGTCGTCTCTGAAACCCAACCTTATCCTCAAGGTGATGAGTGTCCTCAAGGTGAAGTACGTGGACGGGCTATTCCAAGATGGTCGTCCCCTCATGGGGTCAAAGTGATATGATTGGTCTCCACCGCCTCCAATGACGTCCGGAAGAAAGCTACATAGTCGTCAAGCTCCTTAGGAGGTCTTTCGCATCCAAAGTACGAATGCTGAAGCTCGAGAGGTCGTCCATGTACCAACCACGGGCATTGGGGCCCCGCAAAAGTGTCTATGCTCTATGGCGGGTCCTAGAGAATGTTGTTTGGCCGTGGCAAGCTCTAAAAAGCGTCATTAGGCCATGGAGAGCCACGAAATACGACGAACAAACGCGGACGGGCCCAAGAAACTGTGAGCATGCCTTGCAGAACTTGCAGTCCTGCCTGGCGGGCAGCGGCTGCCTGTCGGGCAGCGGCTGCCCTGCAGCTAGCCATGGGGGTTGTCTTGCCCGTCGTGCCCGTCGGTGTCTTCATTGGCTTCCTTGAGGTCCTAATTGCGTCGGCGTTGTCGTTGATGTTCAGATCTGAAGCTGGATCGCCTTCAGAATGGATCTCCTCATCAAAAGGGCTAACTTTTCTCTTTCTTCTCCAAAGTTGCCACATTTTGCCCTCGATCTGGATGCTCGCCCAAATCCGAGTGTTTTGCCAAAGTTTTTACCTTTTTTCCTAGATTAGGGGTTTTAGCCACATCGTCTACTTCGTCGAGATGCTCGCAAGTTGTTGCATGATTTGCGCTATGATTTCTTCATGTTTCTCTTGAGTTTCTACCACCTTCGATAAGGTTTCTCTGTGCTTCACTAGAGTTTGCTTCATGCCCTCAAGTTCGACATTGTATTTCTCCTAAAACATCGAACTTGTTTTTAAATCTCGTCACCACCGCCATGGATTTTGAAGCTCCGATACCAATTTGATGCGATCTAGAGTTTGGTGGGAATAAAAATAGAAAGATGGAATTTTTAGATGAAAGGTGGGATTCTTATGGGGAAAAAGAGGAGATTTGGGGAAAAGAAGGATTTTTATTCATAAAAACTGAAATACAAAGATAAAGTTGGCCACTTTCGAGAGGTGGACCACTCTCCTAGCTTTGGATTCGAGATCAAAGCTTATATCTCCACTAGATCTAATGGATCTATCCTATTCTTCTCAAACCTCCACATCCATCCCCCTCTCATCTCCCCATTTATTTATAATAAAACTCCTATTGAGCCTCCGCCCCTAAATTACCATAATGCCCATGACATAGGGTTTTTACCCAAAATTACAAATTTGTCCCTGGACCCACAAAATTACAAAAATGTCCATGTACCCAAAAATTACAAATCTGCCAGTATGGCCAAAACTCCAAATCATATCAGCAGCGTGGCCATCAACTCTCCTTGGTTAGTTTGGAAGGGAAGGCCGGCGTCAGTCATTATAGAGTTTGAGAAGATAGATCCAAACTTGCTCGAGTTTTATGACATCTAACTGGTTATACACTCGTTGCGGCCGAGTTTTCAAACGGGAAGAGTTGATGGGGACATCAAAGTATACACACGAAGACGGAGATGTGAGACTCAACCAAGTTCTCTGTGATTGGGTTCGAGCCGAAATAGAGCTACTTGATTAGGCGTTGTTTTTGTAATTGTTTCTTTATTTTATTTTTTTCTCTTCTCTTCTCTTTTCTTTTTTGAAGAATAAGTTTAGTACCACATTGGTTGGGAGGAAAGAAGGGTATTTAGTTGTAAGCCTATAAATAGGCCTCAAAGCTTATTTTATGGATCAATGAAAATTTTGAGAGATTAAAACCCTGAAGCCTGAAAAAGGTCTACATTGATGAGAGTCAACTCTTTGGTAAGAATCCTCAGAACCCTAATTTTCTTTGTTCCCCAAATTTTAGGAAAATTCTTCTTGGTTTTATAGCATGAGCACTTTAAAAACAATAGTAAAACATCAATTTAAAAGATATATTTACTAATGCCAACAGTTTCAGATCTTATACAAGTGAAAGACTAATACAAATCATACTACACTTATAGTCATAATCTCTCTAATAAACAAATGTCTCTCTTGATGCCAATACCTTACATGCTCGATGTGATTATACTCTAAACATTAATATTAAACTACTATTGGCCAAAATTTTCACAAGTACCAAAATCCTTGAGTTACAAATCTAGTCTGTTTTCGTAAAGGGTTAAAAATAACTAGTGGGCTATGAGCTCAATGAGTAAGACGTTACCTCACTAATGGATCATACAAGCTATATAATAAAATGATGGTAACAAAACATTATCTTAACAGATATCGGATTGAGGAGAATTTATACATGATGAAATCAATTTGTAATGTAGAACTATATTTAATAATAAGACAGCATATACATAATAAAAATTTCTTTAAAAACATATCAAATCTTGCATAGTTTAAAACAACCTTCAACGTTTATGCCATATCAAAAAACTATCCCTCATTCGTACTTCAATGGCTACAAGTTATGACCCAGTAGAATGAGAACATGCTTACTAACATTGAGGTCACTTAGTGAGTGCACTAAAATGCCACAGGTTGTATCAAGGTTAGTAATATTAAGTACTTGAAGGCAGAAAAGCGAGAGGCTTTTCTAGCAAGCTTTAGGAACTGAGAAATTTATGTAACAAGCATGAAACTTAGAATCTTCTCTAGCCAGCTTTAGAAACCTGGAAGCTTGGCGTTAAGCTTTTGTTGACCAATTCTGTTGGAATTGTTAGAATAGAATACCGGGGGGTGGTCCTATGATGAGTAAAATTAGTGAAGTCATAATCTGGACTGAGACACTCTAACCCAAAATATTAAGCTTTTAGGTAAAGGCCCACATTTCAATTTATGTTCATTTTTTCTATTCTTTCCAATTTGATACTATTATTCCTAACTCCCCCCTAAAATTTAAGATAAATTCACCGTGAGTTTGTTAGGTAAAAATTAAAAGAACTAATTCATATGTACTTTAAAAGAAGGAACTGATCCACATGAAGTAGCAAATAAGCAGAGATTTAGACCGAAACGGAGATTTCAATGGATTACTATGCTATGACGTTAGAATTGGTAGAACATGATCGGAGGGGTGGGGTTCCAAGATTATCCGGGGGGTGGTCTGTTAGGATCCAAGATAAAAAGACAATTTTTATAGATAAAAGTAGCCAAAAACACGATAATTGAATACAAAAAGGTGTATTCTCCTCCCAAGACGCCTAGAGGACGTCTGCACTCGTTTAATCTAAGAACTACTCCTAGGACGCTCAATAGAGAATATCTCAAATATCAAGCATAAAAATACCAAATGACGGCTAGCCCTATAAATAAAAGAAACTAGGGTTTTTCTAGGCTAATGGGCGCACTCATAAACACAAGGGAAAGGGAGGCCGGCGGCCCACATGGGCCAGCCCATGCTTGGGCGGAATAGACCGCCAGGTCTATCAATACTCCCCCCCAAGAACCACCTTGTCCTCAAGGTGGTATAAGTCCCGGCGGTACTACTCCGAGTGGGAGTCGTCCTCCCCTCCAATCCGTTCGTCCTCCACGTCATCTTCCTCGTCGGCTTCCGCTATCAACACTTGCAGCTTTCGATCCACACAGCGGTGTCTGGGAGTGAAGCGTTCGTCGCATCTAAAACATAGCCCCTTTTGCCTTTTCACCCTCATCTCCGCATCGGTCATCCGTCGAAATGGGCCACCGGCCGGTACTGGAGTGGTCTGCTCACCCGTCTTCTCAAGTCCTGCCGGAACTGCCTCAGTAGCGGCCCCCGCTCTGCCTGCTCCAGTCGAGGAGACCCGCTGCAACTGCCCACTGTAGCTCCCCCCGCCTCTCATATCCTCAGCTCGGGAGTCCTCCACCATCTGGGTCATCTCGATGACCTCTGAAAGCCCACAGGGCTTGTAAGGCCTCACCGCAGCTCGAAGACTAGGGCGCAGCCCCTTCAAGAAGGTGCCCTCCAGCGACTCGTCCAAAACCCCATGAACTCGCCCGGCCAGTGTCTCAAATCTCTCGATGTACTCCCGCACCGGCCCCTCCTGCCTGAGGGCAAATAGCTGCTCGTGTAGGTTCCCTAGGCGGGTGTCTCCAAACTTCTCCAGCACCAAGTCTTTCAGCTCGTCCCAGCTCCGGATCTACTGCCTCCTCTCTTTACACTGGAACCACCCTAGAGCTATGCCCTCCATGCAGATGGCTGCTGCCTCCAGCTTCTGTGCCTCGGTCATGTGGTGCACCGCGAAATATCTCTCCGCTGTAAATAACCAGGCATGTGGATCCTCCCCAGAAAATATCGGCATCTTCAGCTTCCGGACTCTGCAATCTCCACCAAAGCGTCCCTGCTCGGGCCTCTCCTCCCCGTGATATGGGCGGTAATGCTGTCTCCTCTGGTCCTGAGTCTCGTACTGCCTCGGTGGCCCTCCTCCGCGGACCCCATAGTGTCCTCGGCAGTGTTATCAAATGGCGCCGCCACGGCCGCCATGGCGGAATGGCGTGGCCCTTTTGGCCTAATCGCAATTCCCCATACATTTGGCATAATCGCAAATGGCGTCGTCATGGCCGTCATGGCGGAATAGTATGGCCCCTTTATGGCGGATTTTTGGCTCACCGCTATAGGGCGCCATTCGCCATTGATAACATTGGTCCTCGGTAATCCTCTCGACGGCCCTCGAAATCGTCCCAACCTGCGTCGTCGCCGAACTCCGCCCCGTATCCACCTTCGCCGTCATAATAATGGTCTCAACCGTCACCGTCTCCGTAAACGTGGTCATCTGCTACTGGCCGCCGTCCCGAAGGGTCGTAAAACCTTCCCCGAAGCTGTCCGCGGGTGTCTTCCCATCTGAAATCTGCCCTCCTGACCTCTGTCCGCTGTCCGGGGGCTCAAAACCCCCTCCCCGTCCTTGGCCGTGAGCATCCACCCCCCTGGCGTCTGTCGGGGGTTTCCCCTCTCCCTTGGGGTTCGCCGGCCACCTCTTCCCCCCCTGACGCTTCCAGGGGGTTCCCGCCCCCGTTGGGGCTCGTCGGCAGGCCCCCACCCCATGGCGGTTGCCAGGGGGGTTCCCGCCCCCGTTGGGGCTCACCGAAAGGCCCCCTGCCCCTGGCGGTTGCCAGGGGGCTCCTGTCCCTGGAGGGACCCAATCGGGGCCCTCCGGCCATGCCGGAGGGCCCTGCCGGGGGTCCGGCGAACTCGCCGGACCCCGCCGACCTCCGGCGGGGCCTGGCCCCCCTGCCGGAGATCGCCCGAGGCGGGGAAGGGCTCCCCGCCTCCTTCGCGCGGCGGCCGAACCCCCTGGCTGTTTTGGGGGTTCGGCCGTGGTTCGTGGGTGGCGACGTGCTCCCAATTGCGGCGGCTAGGGCCTCCGCCGCTCCTTTGGCCCTCCACTGCCTTCCGACGTACCTCCTCGCGGTAGTCGATCTTCCATGGCTCCTCGTCTTCGTCTTCGTCTAATTCCTCCACCAAAAAAGGTCGATTTTAGATAAAAATCTCCTCTTTTTCCTTCTCGTTCTTCAAAGGGGCCGCCTTTGGTGTCGGATTAGGATTCCCCTCCCCTTTGTTGTTTGCCGCCAATTGATTTAGGGTTGACATCATTTGGGCGAATTGTTTGTCGTGCTTCGCTTGATTTGCCGTCAATTGGTTGATGGAAGTTGTCAATTTTGCCATGGATTCGTCGTTGGCCGCCAATGATTTCTTGATCCCGTCGATTTCGCTCGTGAATTTGACCTCCAAAGCTTCAATTTTGTCGTGGGATCTTGTCGTAGCCGCCATGGATCGTCACGTGCTTTGATACCAATATGTTAGGATCCAAGATAAAAAGACAATTTTTACAGATAAAAGTAGCCAAAACACGATAATTGAATACAAAAAGGTGTATTCTCCTCCCAAGACGCCTAGAGGACGTCCGCACTCGTTTAATCTAAGAACTACTCCTAGGACGCTCAATAGAGAATATCTCAAATATCAAGCATAAAAATACCAAATGACGGCTAGCCCTATAAATAAAAGAAACTATGGTTTTCCTAGGCTAATGGGCGCGCGCATAAACACAATGGAAAGGGGGGCCGCCGGCCCACATGGGCCGGCCCATGCTTGGGCGGAATAGACCGCCAGGTCTATCATGGTCCTATGATGAGTCAAATTAGTGAAGTCATA
This sequence comes from Scilla litardierei, assembly GCA_030789695.1. Taxonomy (NCBI): domain Eukaryota; kingdom Viridiplantae; phylum Streptophyta; class Magnoliopsida; order Asparagales; family Asparagaceae; genus Scilla; species Scilla litardierei. Next base: position 22,157,168 of record CM061133.1, read on the forward strand.
ATCTGGACTGAGACACTCTAACCCAAAATATTGAGCTTTTAGGTAAAGGTCCACGTTTCAATTTATGTTCACTTTTTCTATTCTTTCCAATTTGAGACTATTTTTCCTAACACCCCCCTTAAATTTAAGATCAATTCACCGTGAGTTTGTTAGGTAAAAATTAAAAGAAGTAATTCATATGTACTTTAAAGAAGGAACTGATCCACATGAAGTTGCAAATAAGCAGGTTTAGACGGAAACGGAGATTTCTATGGATTACTATGATATCACGTTAGAATTGGTAGAACATGATCGGAGGGGATGGGTCCCATGATTAGTTAAACTGCTGAAGCCATAATCTGAGCTGAGACTCTTAACTTAAATTCTTAAATATATTAGGTAGAAATTTAACCATCAATTTATGTTTTTTTTTCATTCTTTCTAATGGAGGACTTTTTTTCTCAACAAAATGCTTACTTAGGGCCTAAGAAAGTGTTTTTGTTCTCATTGTTATTATTATCATTTTCAAACAAGTCCAATCGATAAAGGAAATTTTGTATAACACCCCTCATACCTGATTTGCTGACTATTGATTCATTTTTAAGCGTGGTTAAGAATTAATTTGGTTAATTAAGTCATTGAGCATTGCATCCTCCATGCCTTATAGCAAGCTTCATTTTTGAAATTTGATGTTCCTTAACCATCTACGGGTAATTCTCATGCTTGGCACCCTTTAGTTCTCAATTTGCTTCCCTTAGTTCTTCAAGTAGACCTTCATGTATCCGACGATGCATCATTTTGGTACTTGTTCGTTTTAATCTGAAATATGTACCGGCTACCTTAGAATTCTAGAAGGTTCCTTTTTCCAACAATATTCATGTAAAATTTGATGATAACCAATCCATCTATAAAATATTGTCAAAATCATGCAACACCGGTACGTATATGGCATAGATATGGGTACCGGTGCAAGTATCAGTACATATACCAACACGTGACATGGAAAATTTGTAGAAGGTAAAGGTTCATGGTTATAGAAAATATTATGGATAACTCATCTGATATTTTGGCTTTTACCTTTGCTACTCATATCTGATTTTATCTCTCTCTCTCTCTCTCTCTCTCTCTCTCTCTCTCTCTCTCTCTCTCCCCCCCCCCCCCCTCTCCCCCTCTCTCTTGGCGTATCTGCATGTAGCATTTGTTCTAGCAAGGTCATCTTTGTAAGATTTTTAAAGAATTGAGCCAACATGTTTCATCAGTATGGCTCTGGAAAGGACCATGTCCACTAGTAACCCCTCAATCTGAACAAGCTGTTTACGTGTATGGTTAAGAGTGAAGATGCCATTCTATTGGCTCAAATAATTACCTAGAAATCGATATGTTAACTATCGATTAAGGGACTGATCTGGTAGGAACCAAGGCAAAAACTGATTTTTATTAGATAAAAACCGAAAATATAAAAATAACTGATCACAATTGGAGAGGTGGTCGCTCTCCCAAGATGCCAACTCCAATTGTAGAAGAGGTCTGCACTCTTCCGACGAATGAGGGAATATCAATATTCTCTTAAAATCAACATAAGAAAATCATGCAATCCCTCCCACCTATAAATACAGTTCAGAAATAAGGAAAATTACAGAAAACCCCAAAATATTGAAAATTCCCAAAATGCCCCTAAAATTCGAAAATATTCATAACGCACCTAATGGGCTTAAACACAGAAAAAGTGCAAGTTTATTATTACTCCGCCCCCAAAAACCACCTTGACCTCAAGGTGGTGCATGAAGTTCGTGGAGGTCCTACTCCAAGTGGGGATGTCCATCTCATCCGAGCTCTTCTTCTATTATATCATCCTAGTCTTCTCTCACTATTGAAGCTTGCGCACTCAATAATGGTGCCCCGGGTTGAACCACTCGTCACATCTGAAGTACAATCCCTTCTGCCTCTCTCGCATCTTCGCATCCGTCATTTTCCTGAGCTGTCCTTGCGGTGGCACCCTGCTCTTCTCCTGACTGGACAAGTCCGTCCCTGTCATGGTCTTCTAATGTCCTCCAATCGTGGGCTGGCTGTGAGAAGAGGAGCCGCCACATGTCCCTCTAGATTTCTTCGCCTCCATCAGACGATCCTCCACCATCTAGGTCAACTCCATGGTGTCCATTAGATCCTAGGGTCTCTGTAGGCGAAGTTCTATGCGAATAATGGCCTTCAACCTCTTCATGAAGCTGCTTTCCAATGTCTCATCAGAGATCCACGTACATGCCCTGACAGTGCCTCGAACCGCTCCATGTACTCCTTCACTGTGTCGTCCTGCCTGAGAGAGTAATTGCTCCTTTAAATTTCATACATGTGTCTCACGAAACCTCTCTACCAAGCCGTCCTTAATTTCATCACACAAACGGAAACGACGATGCTGCTCTATCCACTAGAACTAAGAAAGGGCCTTCCCCCTCCAGACACACCACTGCTACCTCCAGCTTCTGCTCCTCAGTCATGTGTGACACTGTACAAAATCTCTCCGCCTGGTATATCCATACGGATCCTCCCCCTCGAAGATGGACATCTTCAGCTTTCGGATCCTGCTATCCGCTCCAAAATTTTCATGCTCAACTTACCCCTCGTAGTGTCTAGGGTGGTGTGGAGGGTATGTATAATTCCAGTGGTCTCATACCCCTCCAAGCCCCTCTGTTGCCCTCCATCCTGCAAAACCACCCCAATCATCTCCACCATCATAGAAGCCCTGAACATCCTGCTCCATGTCCCTCTCTCCATCGTCGTCTTTTAAGTACTCATAAGTCGGGGTGGACGTCGTCGTCTCTGTGTAACATATCGAGGGCCATGGGGCTCTCGAAACTCGACACCGTCATCGTCGGGCTCCCACGTGTACTTCAGAGAGTCGTCTAACGCATCGTCGGGGAGCCTCGGGGCCCTCGTCGCCCTCCTGGATGCGTGAATCTGCGTTTTTTTGTCAGATCGTCATTGAAACTGCCCTGGAAGTTGCTACTAAAGCTGTCCTACGCCTAGGAGGGGTTGTAGCCCCTGCTAAAGGGGCGGCAGCCCCCGCCCAATGGTCCGCAGGGGCTGGCACCCTTGTTGGAGGGGCGGCATCCCCTGTGGGGTGTCGTGTGGGGACGGCAACCCCTGTTTCGCTGCCCTAGAGTTTCGAGGTTCGCAGATTTGCATCATTGGCTCCTCGCCCTCTGTGTCATGCATGTCAGCGTCGAAAATCAACTTTCTTCATTTTCTTTCATCTTTTCATTTCCCTTCTCCAAAGGTGACACCTTTTTCGCTTGATTAGGGTTTCCGTCGGCATTTGCCCCCTTCACCGCAAGGAGCGCGCATTGTTGCATGATTTGGGCTAATGCTTCTCCTTGTTCCTCTTGAGTCTCTAACACCTTCGCTTAGGTTTTGCCTTGCTTTGCTAGGGTTTGCTTTACGCCATCAAGTTCAACGTTGAATTTCTCTCCCAAGGCGTCGATTTTGTCTTTAGATCTCATCACCGCCACCATAGTTTTTCAGTTTTTATCTAATAAAGACTGCCTTCGAGACTCATGAAGGCCACTACGAGTTACTGGTCATGCCTTTTGGCTTGACCAATGCTCATGCTATCTTTAAGGCCTTGAAGAAGGGCATGACTACAGTACTAATGTTGGGTCTACCGGACTTTACTAGACCTTTCATTGTAGAGTCAGATGCTTCGGAGCACGGGCTGGGGGCAGTACTGATGCAGGACCATATGCACATTGCATATTTCAGCCAGGTTCGACGGTGAGGGCTAGATTGAAGTCTGCCTATGAGAGGGAGCTGATGGCTATTGTCCTGGTGATTCAGAAGTGGAGGTTTTACCTGTTGAGGCTGAGTTTCGTTGTGCTCACAGACCAGATGAACTTAAAGTACTTATTGGAGCAGCGCGTGGTAGTGGAGGAGCATCAGAAATGGCTTAGGAAGCTGATTGGATACAAATTTGAAATACATTTCCGTTCAGGACTAGAGAACAAGGCTGCAGATGCATTATCGAAGCGCGATGAGGACATACGCTTGGCAGCCTTGTCTGTTTCTGTGCTGCAGGACTGTGAGCCACTGCTAAAGAAGTTGAGGAGGAGCAGGAGTTCGCAGAGATTTGGGTAGCACTTTTATAGGGGTCAGCGGATCACCCATGCTATTCTTTGCAGGATAGGAGGCTTTTATATCAGGGGCATCTGGTGATATTGCGAACCTCTACCCACATTTCTGTTATTTTACAGGAGTTCCACAGCGGTGCGGTGGGAGGGCCATTCTAAGGTCATCAAGACTTATAGACGGGACTGGCGAGGGAGGTTTTCTGGAAGGGGATTGTAACGACCCGGTTTCGGGGGCCATCACAAAGTACTTTTATTATGCAGATCCTGCTGGTTACCTGTGAAAGCAGAATAGGACTAAGCAGAAAATAATACCAAATTTAACGTCATACTTGTATGATTAGTCTTAGAAATTTAATGCACGATCAAAGCTGTAAAATCACATGCTAGACCTGAGGAGAAAATAAACAATAAAGTTAGAGGTAGATTACATCTAAACCAAACTTAACAGTTTATTTATAACTAAAACAGTACAATTACAATATCTCTAAACAAGAGAGATGATCTACTAATGTATGAATGTCTTAAAGGAGTTGGTTAAAGTTACTTACCATTCTAATCCGTGACTCATGTCCAAGGGAGTGAGATGCATTAACTCATTCTGTAACCCCGCTATTAGTGTGGATAGCGGACAATTAAAATTGAACCCCTCGTTTCAGTTGAAAGAGGAAAATTGCATTGGAACCCTCGTTCCATAAGTGGAGGAGGAAAATTGATAATATGCCACATTTCCATCAGGAGAGTGGTAAACCGAATACGTTATCAATAATCACATTCACACTCCTTAGACAATGAGCTAATTGTATGTCATTTTAATTTGTTGGGTTGATGTCGTGAGTGGACAGTGCCAAGTGTTGCTCGAATTCCCAATAAGGGTTCATGTTCTAAAGATAAATATTTGTGTAACAACTAATTAAAGCTAATAAAGAAAATCGAAACAATTGTTCATAATTATAAACAAAAGATTTTATAATTGTTAACAAACTGAAAATAAAAGAAAGAAAACAATAAAAGAGCAACTATGCGTTGGATCAGATTCACAATATGCAGCATCCATTGATTGGTAGTTTACCCGCCTTGGTGGTTTTGTCTTTAGCAAGAGACAGTCAACATACACGCGCTCAACAAGCCAAGCCGAAAGCCAAACGAAAAGGGCATAATTAAAAAGAACCGAGACCCCAAATGTTAATGCAGGGGCCAGTCGATCAAAACGAGGCTCAAATAACATCGGCCCAAGGAGCGGCCTGCTATGTCAAGACAAACAACAACGGCAAGTGGTCCCCAAACAAAAGTCCACAGAACAATCGACTCATAGAAGAGGGACAACGAACGCTGGCGACTCATCGCCAGTAGGTCAACCAGGACATCGAGGGTACGAACGCAAAACCCCCGACGGCCAACTTATCATCGGAAAAATCAACCAAAACTCAACAGCAGCAGAAGAAGGGGCATTGAGAAATCTCATCGGAGAGAAGCTCCCCTAACATCACAGTGAATCATCATCTCCAAGTAAATCAAAACAAACTATTCCCAACAATCGATTTGGAACAAGAACCACCAATCAATATCACAAATTGATTTCAGCAAATAATCGGAAACAATAAACTGAGAGCTTAGGAAAGAGCAACCTACCTTGCTAAAGAAAATCGAAGGGGTGAAGCCCCCAAAAATCCCAACTCGAAGAGAATTGGAAACCTCAAATCAAACTCAGTAATTTAGAGGGAGAGAGAAAGAGATTTTCATCTCAAACCCCCTAGGAACCACGAGATAATTATAAAGAAGAGGAAAACGCGTGAAACGTTTCGAATCAGTCTCAAATCCCAAAATTATTGGAGAAAAATCCCAATCGGATCGGATCAGATCTCGTTTAAAGTGGCGGCTAGGGTTTTCGAACCCACGGGAGGGGCGGCGGCATCGATTCAAAGAGAGAGGACAGGAGAGGCAGCGGCTTCGAAAGACCCGAGGAGGGTTTCGCTTTGGATGCGGGTTAAGGTTCGATTTTCCGAACGGTCGATGGGGGCGAACGAAGCGAACCACGACTTCGTTTCGTTTGAGAGAGAGAGAGATCGGCCTTAGATTCGTTTTGAGCTGAAGAATTGAATTGGGTATGGGTTCGTTTGATTCCCGTGGAAGAGAGATGGCTGATATGAAGATAGCCCTAGGCTTGGGCTTTTAGTTAACTGAGGAGTAAGGCTTTGTTTAAAAATGAAGGAAGATAATGGGAATACTTAAATAAGTAGGTCGGCCTATGGGTTACGGGTTTCATTAAGAAAATAGAAAATACTGGGCTTAGTTTCTTGGCCCATCCAAAAAAGAAAATGAGTAATTAAGAGGGACAAGAACAGAGGAAAGGGATTGGCCCAACAAATTCTTAAAAGAAATATTAAAGAAAGAAAAGAGAGAGAGGAAGAAAATTGGGCCATCCTGTTCAGGCTAACAAAAAAATAAAGATTACATCATGATGAAAATAGATGGATCAAGTGCAAAATTAGACAAAGATGATTTCACAAGTATGGGCCATTACAGGGATGAAGAAGGACATCGCTATAATGGTAGCAGTGTGACGTTTGTCAACGTCACAAGTACATGGCCCTATGGGTTTGCTATAGTCGCTCTCTTTACCAAAGCGGGTTTGGGAGGTGTCTATGGATTTTATGAGGGGTTGCCCAAGTCTGGAGGATTCACAGTTATACTTATTGTTGTGGACCGCCTCAGTAAGTACACACATTTTATACCACTTCGGTATCCTTACAGTGCAGTGTTTGTGGCAGAGGTTTTTCTAAGGGAGATCATTCGTTTGCATGGGCCGCCGAAGTCTATTCTCTCTGATAGGGACCAGGTCTTATGAGCAAATTCTGGCATGAGCTCTTTCAGGTAAAGGAAACAATGTTGAAGTGGAATACGGCGTACCATCCACAGATGGACGGCCAGACTGAGGTTGTCAATAGTAGCATTGAGACCTACTTGTGCTATTTTATTTCAGAGACTCCGAGATTGTAGGCACGATGGCTGGCTTGGGCATAGTACTGGTACAATACTTTCTTGACACAACGGCTCAGACTACACCCTTTAAGATCTTGTATGGACAGGACCCTCCTCACTTGTTGCATTATGGGCATGATGCGATACCTATTTCAGAAGCAAAGCAGTACTTAGCTGAGAGAGATAGGGTTCTGGAGGAGTTGAAGCATCATTTGGCCAGAGCCACAGATCATGAAGGCTCGTGCAGATTCACATCGCATGAACGTACAATTTGACGTAGGTGATATGGTCTATATGAAGTTGCGTCCATACCAACAAAAGTCATTGGCCCACAGAAGGAATGAGAAGCTATTCTCTCAATACTTTGAGCCATATTAGGTAGAGGCCAAGGTTGGGCCGGTTGCTTATCGGCTGAGGATATCTCCAAGATCGGTCATCCACCCTGTTTTTCATATGTCCCATCTCCGGTAGGCGATTGGCGATCATACACCATCATCATCATTATCCTAGACATTGACAGAGGACATAGAGGTGGTCTTGGAGCATGAGGAGTTGAAGGGTGTCTGCGAGAGAAGTGCTGGAGAGCAGGATGTGCTGGTACAATGGAAGGGCTTACCCGATCATGGGAGCACGTATGAGTTGGTGGGCGTCCTGACGCATCAGTTTCATGACTTCCACTTTGAGGACAAAGTTGCTCTTTTGGGGGGAGTAGTAATGGGCTCATCACATATTAGCGACGGTGTAAGATGGGAGGGTCGGCGACAAGCAAAGGAGGGCGGGATTCATGCATATAACCCAGGGGTGTATTCATGAACTTTTGGGTCATTTGTGAATTTTTATTATTTTAGGGGGTTGTGTAATTATGCAAAATATGGATTCTATATATACATCGTAGGAGAGAGGGAGTTCTTATGCTTATTTTGAGAGATTGCTGATTTAGAGTTGAGATTATTCCCTCGACTTCGGAGAGTGCGGACGTCCTCTATAATCGACGTCTTAGGAGGGTGATCGCCCCTTTAATTGTGATCAAGATATCTTTATTTTCAGTTTTATATCAATAAAGTTCAGATTTTTCTTCGTTCATATCAATTTGGTATCAGAGAATCAAGATACATGGCGGCGGCGGCGGGATCAAAAGACAAAATCGACGTTTTGGAAGAGAAATTCAACGACGAACTTGAGGGAGTGAAGCAAACCCTAGCGAAGCAATGCGAAACCCTAGCAAAGGTGTTAGAGACTCAAGAGAAATAAGGAGAAGCACTAGCCCAATTCATGCAACAACTGGCACTCCGTGCGACGAAGGTGGGCGACGCCGACAGAAACTCTAATTAAGCGAAAAAGACGTCATCTTTGGAGAAGGAAAGGGGAAGATGGTATGTTATGATCCCAATTAGTCCCACATCGGAAAAGAACAAAAGAAATGAAGTGTTTAAGTATTAGAGGGTCTCTTCACCTAATACCAATTTGTTTTGGATTGGATGCTAGCTCATACTTAACAATTGGGATGTGAGCCCGGTGTTAGGGCCTAGTATGGGATGGGTCCTTAGCAAGGCTAGTGTTAGGGGCCTAGTATGGGCTGAGTCTAACAAATGGACTAGTTTAGTGGCCTAGTATGGGTTGTGTCTCTAACATGATCCTACCTTAATGCTTATTTTAAAAGGCCTTGACCTAATTGGAACTCAAAACTAAGCGCCGATTCCATTTGTAACGCCCTGAGCGAACTGTCTTAGCAAGGTTGACACTTGAAACTAAACTCTGATTCCATTTGTAACACCCTGAGCGAGATCTTAGGAGGTCGCCTATCCTAAAATCACTCCTACCTAGGATGATTAACGATGGACTTTTTCACCGCTCCCCTCTCAAAAATGCTGGCTACGATTAATTCTACAAGAATGCCTTGCAGCATAGTCCAAGAGGTGTGACCTGACACGCACTTGATACAAATTTCTTGATTGTGCTTAGCCTCTCTCGTGTAAGTTAATGACAATAGCAAATGATAATTTAACAAAATAGGGCTTTGATAATGCCAGAAGTTTCGGAATGTAAAAGATATTGTTGATCTGACTACACTCATAATCATCCTAATAAACAAGTTGTTAGGATTCAAGATAAAAAGACAATTTTATAGATAAAGAGTAGCAAAAGCAAGATAATTAAGCGTAAAAGAGGTGCGCTCTCCTTCCAAGATGCCGAAGAGGACGTCCGCACTCGTTTAATCTAAGATCTAATCTAAAGACGCTCAATAGAAAATATCAAATATCAAGCATGAGAAAATAATAGACGGCTACCCCCTATATATAAGAATAACTAGGGCAAAAGGGGCATGCGGCCGGCCATGGGCTTGGGCCCATGGTGCGGCTGGGGTTAGACCCGCCTGGGTCTAACAATACTCCCCCCAAGAGCCACCTTGTCCACAAGGTGGTGCCTGTAAGTCTCGGCGGTGCTAATCCGAGTGGGAGTCGTCCTCCCCTCCCATTCCTTCATCCTCCACGTCATCATCCTCGTCAGCTTCCGCTATCAACACTTGCAGCTTTCGATCCACACAGCGGTGTCCGGGAGTGAAGCGCTCGTCGCATCTGAAACATAGCCCCTTTTGCTTTTTCTCCCTCATCTCTGTATCGGTCATCCTTCGGAATGGGCCGCCAGCTGGTGGGGAGTTGTTTTGTTCTCCCGTCTTCTCCAGTCCCACCTAAACTGCCTCAGTATTGGCCCCCGCTCCGCCTGCTCCAGTCGAGGAGCCCCGCTGTAACTGCCCACTGTAGCTGTCCCCGCCTCTCCTATCCTCAGTTCGGGAGTCCTCCACCATCTGCGCCATCTCGATGACCTCTGAAAGCCCTCGAGGCTTGTAGGGCATCACCGCAGCTCGAAGACTAGGACGTAGCCCCTTCAAGAAGGTGCCCTCCAGCAACTCGTCCGAAACCCCATGAACTCGCCCTGTCAGTGTCTCAAATCTCTCGATGTACTCCAGCACCGGCCCCTCCTGCCTGAGGGCAAATAGCTGTTCGTGTAGGTTCCACAAACTGGGGTCTCTAAACTTCTCCAGCACCAAGTCATTCAACTTCTCCCAGCTCTGGATCTGCTGCCTCCTCTACTTCCACTGGAACCACCCCAAAGCTCTACCCTCCATGCAAATGGCTGCTGCCTTCAACTTCTGTGCCTCAGACATGTGGTGCGTCGCGAAATATCTTTCCGATGTGAACAACCAGGCGTGTGGATCCTCTCCAGAAAATATCGGCATCTTCAGCTTCCGGACTCTGCAATCTCCTCCAAAGTGTCCCTCCTCGGGCCTCCCCTCCTCTCTGTGATGCAGACGGTAGTGCTGTCACCTCGCATCCAGAGTCTCGTAATGCCTAGGTGGCCCTCCTCTGCGACCCACATAGTCTCCACGGTAATCTTCGTGCCCCTTGTCGCCTCCAAATCCGCCCTCTGGCCACTCTTGGTAGTCTCTGTATCTCCCCATGGCGCCTGCTGTGTCTCTCCTGGTGGTGGGGCGGTGGTTGCCACCTACTGTCGCCAACTCGAGTGTCAGGTGGGTCCCGGTAACCCTCGCCGTAGTCTCCGTGTCCCTGAAGTCCCTCAGGTCACATCTCATCCTCAAAGTCGCGTGCCAGTAGCTCCCGAGGCGGCTGTCCGTCGTAAATAGGCTGAAAATTGCCGCTCGCCGGCTGAAAATCAGCGCGCGGATGTCTGCGCATGTCTGTGGGGCCGTAGCCTGCCTGGGGCAGAGCCGCCGGCCCCACCCGAGCATCTTGGGGGCCCCAGCGGCTCCCCCGGGGGTCGACGGGGGTCGCCGGCCCCCTGGGGGCTTCGTCGCCCCGGGCGAAGCCAGGAGGGCCCGCCGCCTCCCTGGCAGCCCTCCTGGAGGCGGCAAAGGCCGGGGAGGGGCCGCCGCCTCCCTGGCGGCTCTCCTGGGGGGCCGAAGCCTAGGGAGGGCTGTCGTGCCCCCCGTGTGAGTCGCGCGCCTATCGGTGGGTGGAGGTGTGGCCGCCGGTCCATCCTTGCGCTTCCGCCGCCTTTCACCTCACTTCGTCGCGGTAATCGATCCTCCATGGCTCCTCTTCCTCATCCTCGGCCAAATCCTCCACCAAAAAGCCGTTTTCCGGATCAAAGCTCTCAACTTTCTCCTTTTCCTTCTTCAAAGGTGCCGCCTTTTCCCCCGATTTAGGGTTTCTCTCCCATTTGTTGTTCGCCGCCAATTGATTTAGGGTTTCCATCAATTGTGTGAATGTTCGTCGTGCTTCGCTTGATTCGCTGCCAATTAGTTGATGGAAGCCGTCAACTTGGCCATGGATTCATCGTTTGCCGCCAACGATTTCTTGATCCCATCGATTTCGCTCGTGAACTTTGCCTCCAAAGCTTCAATTTTGTCGTGGCCGTCATGGATCGTCACGTGCTCTGATACCAAAATGTTAGGATCCAAGATAAAAAGACAATTTTTATAGATAAAGAGTAGCAAAAGCAAGATAATTGAGCGCAAAAGAGGTGCGCTCTCCTCCCAAGACGCCGAAGAGGACGTCCGCACTCGTTTAATCTAAGATCTAACCTAAAGACGCTCAATAGAAAATATCAAATATCAAGCCTGAGAAAATAATAGACGGCTACCCCCTATATATAAGAATAACTAGGGCAAAGGGGGCATGCGTCCGGCTATGGGCTTGGGCCCAGTGCGGCTGGGGTTAGACCCGCCTGGGTCTAACACAAGTCTCGTGTTACAAAAATCTCATGTAGTTGTATGCGATTATATTTTAAATTTGACACAAGCTTCGGGCAAAGCCATCACACCTACCAAATTCGAGCATTCTATCCCAAATCTAGTCGTATCTGTAAAGGGTGTAAAAATACTGGAGCGCACAGCATCAGATATTACCTCATTCATGGATTAGACAAGCTATACTAATAATAGAATAAGAAATCATTTGCTTAACCGGTATTAGTCTGAAATAAGCTTTGTACTTAATAGAACTATAACAAACATAGATGATAGATTAAGATGGCATATGTACATAATCGAATCCATATCTAATAGTAGGGACCCTCATTCATAATATAACAAAAATAAAAGTTCATTTAGTGACCCCCATTCATAATATAACAAAAATAAAAGTTCATTTTAAGTCTTGCATCGGTCAAAACAAACTTGTGTGTATCAAATCGTATCAGAAAAAATGTACCTCGTTCCTCTTTCTATGGTTAGAGAAATATTCACAGTTGCATGGGAATGTGATTAGCAATAGTATGGTCACCTGGGTAATGACATGCCTTAAGTTGTCCAAAGACCAATAACAGTGCAATCTAGCCAGCAAGTGAGCTGATAACCACATGACAAGTTCACAGAAGGAATAAAAAATTATAGAATAACACAAACAACTTCATTCAATCCAGTAAAGTAAATCCAAAATCAATCTATATATTTGGATTTCATTTGATCTCATCTTTACTCGTACGACATGCTAAATGTATGGAATATGTATTCCTACGAGAGATTTCATCTATATTCATTCTCTCTTTCCAATTCAGTGTACATCTTCTGGCTCTGGACGCAAATGACATCCCCATGTGCATGCTCCTCCCGGACACGCACACACAAATACAAATACGTACATACATAGATGTATATATATGTGAGAATAAAAGATATGTGCGGTCAACGTATGAAATTTTCTACATTGCAGCATACATTCTTGGTGTTATTGTTCTTTTGATTTTTAATTATTTGGAAGTGTTCAATACATACTAAAACTCCAACACGTGAAAAATTAAGTGAACACAAGCATATTTGAGTCTCGATTGGATTGTTACAAATTTAGCAATTTCCAATAACAGAACTTTTTGTAACGATTTGATCAAGATTCAAATAGGCTTAACTTCATTTGATTTTTAGCATGTTGGGGGTTTAATGTATAGATCACTCCTAAATAATTTAAATTAAAACAAAATATAAGAACCACATGAATTTGTGTTTCCTATGTAGAATATTTTCTATGCTAATATCACGTGTCCATTTTTCTCATTTACATTATGAAAATATCCATTGCAAAAACTTCACGGTATATAAACTGTTTGATGTTTTTTAGATCTATATCGGTGAATGTGATCTACACATTATATCTCCCCATACCAAATATAAAAACCCCTCATATTTGTCCATCGATCTGTTCGGTACAAGATAATCTATTGTTCTAAAACTGTTGAATTTGTATTAGCTTGATTGAGTGTCAAATCCCCAGGGGTTCTCTCATATTTTTATTGGAGTATATATGTATATATTAAACCATAAAAATCTTTGAAAAAAATCTGAAAAAATGTTTTTGCACTAACATTTCGCACCAGATCACGCCCATATATATATAAGAAAATGTTCCTAAGTAAAAAGTCTCATGTGCAAAACTATGAAAAAAAGTATTTCCTTGACTTTTTTAAAGATCTATACCATTGGATGTGATTTATACATATTAATACACACATCAAAAATCCAAAAATAAATTCCTACATTTATCCTCGATCGGATTGTTACAAGATGTTCTAATGTTTTGAAATCGTTAAATTTGTAACTGCTTGATCAAGAGTTATATTCCTTGGGTTCGTCTTTTTTTATTGAAATTTTTTTGAAAAAATTAGAAAAAATAATAAAATTTTCACACCAAATATTTCTTCTACTTTCGTACGGTTACATTCCCCATATACGAAAATGTTCTTAAGCAAAAAATTCTATTTGCAAACAATGTGAGAAAATTGTTACTATATATATATATGAAAATTTTCATATGTAAAAAGCGGTGCAATAACTTTGGTGCAAAAATCTAGGAAGTTATTTTTTGATATTTTTTCAAGTTCTCAACCGTTGGATGTTATCTACACATACTAATACCCAACATTAAAAATCAAGTAAATACAAGCATATTTGACCATCGATCGGATCGTTACAAGAAGTTTTTCTGAATCGTTACAAGAAGTTTTTCTGGAATTATCGAATTTGTAATTGCTTGATCGAGGGTCAAATCCTTACGGTTCATCCCAAATTTAGAGTTTTGATATTTTAGAATGCCTAGATCAATCCCGATGAAATTTTCGCACCAATGGTTGGTGTGAAAATTTTGCATATGTATATATATACTAGTCATTGCCCGTACCCATAGTGCACAGTTTATTTAATGGTTGAGTCCTCCCCCAACAAATTTCAAGTCACCCCAAATTTCAAGTTTTCCTCCAAAATTTCAAGTTTCCCCGCAAATTTAAGTTTCCCCCCTAAAATTTAAGTTTCCCCCCAAATAGTTTTGTTTCAAAATTCAAATTTCAAACCTCGTAATCATATCAAATAGTTTTTCTCCCAAAATTTAAAATCTTCCCCCTAAAACTTTGTCCTAGTCATTGTCCTAGTCATCAAGCTCTTATCCTAGTCATAAGCCCCTTTGTCCTAGTCACTTGTCCTAGTAGGACAACATTCAAATTCTTCATCAAATATAGAATAGATATAATAGTTATCTAGGGCGAAAATTTCACACCAAATTATGGTGTGAAAAACATTTTATTTTTTAGATTTTTTGCAAAAAGTTTTTTGATGTTTAATCCATATAATTATACACCCCAGGAAAAATAATGGGTGAAGCCTAGAGGTATTTGAGTATCGATCCACCCGTTACAAAATTTAATGGTTTCAGAACAATAGAACTTTTTGTAATATCTTGATCGAATGCCAAATCATATTATTTTTTAACCATTAATTTTTAGGGGTATATAACAACATGAAGTGAATGATGAAAAATTTCAAAAAAATTCAAAATATTTTCGTGCGGAAAATTCCATTCGAAATGTTTGCATTTGGAAACTTTTCTATATATATAGGGAAATTTTCAAATGCAAACATTTCGCACGGTGCAAAAATGTTTTTAATTTTTTTGAATTTTTTTTAAAAAATTTCCACCTTCATTTCATGTTATACACCCCTCAAAAATTAATGGTTGAAAAATAATATCATTTGGCCTTCGGTCAAGATATTACAACATATCCGCACGTTCTGAAACCGTTAAATTTGTAACGGGTGGATCTGTGCTCAAATCCCCCTAGAATTCACCTATTATTTTTCATGTGGGTATATAATTGTATGGATTAAACATCAAAAAAATTCTTTTAAAATGTTCTCACTGTGCAAAAACACGATGGTTTTCACACCGGAAGACTACCATATATATATGTGTGTGTGGCAAAAGGGATCTCGGGTGCCTCCTTAGATGAAATCAAGGAGTCGCCCCCCATTTTCCCATATTTTCCACATTTTTTAGATTATTTTGCATGGGGTTGTTCACATCATGGATGATCAACATACCAAAAATCAAATGATTCTAATACTTTTAGAGCCCACGTCCATCCCTTACAACTTCATGGGTTTTTCAGCAATGTTTTCAGACCGTTGAAGTTGCAAGGGGTTGATGGGGCTCTAAATGTATTGGATCTCTTGATTTTTGGTATGTTGATCATCCATGATGTGAACAACCCCATGAAAAAATCCAAAATGTGGGATATGGGGGAAATAGGGATGCCTCCTTAGATTTCATCTAAGGAGGCACCCTAGATCTCTTTTACCACATATTTTTTTTGAAAAGTTAGAAATTTTATTCATAAAACTAAAAACATTACAACTTAGGCCCAAATGGTTCTTGCAAAACTAGAATAGGATAGAGAGAAGACACAAGCGTCGTCATCCATCACTAGCTATTCTTGCAAGAAACATTTATCCAATCAAAGACTCCAATTAGAAAGCCAAACTAAATCACATTTGTCCTCAAAATTTGGAGATAACAAAGATGATATACAATATACATCTTCATACAAATCTCTGATGCTTTTAATTTTATGACTCTTCAGAAAATATGATTATTCCATTCTCGCCCAATATGCCAAATAGTAAAAGGAAGTATTGTTTTCGCCACCAGAGGTAGAAGAAATTTTGATTTAAACTTGCTTTTAAATAGATCAGCCGAATAGTGGATATCAAAACTTGCCGAATCTCCCAACCACAGTTTGAGAAGACATAGTTTCCAAATATATGACAAGAAAGTGCAAAGAAGAGGTGATTGGTCGATTCTTCAGCTTCTTCACATAGCACGCATGATGGATCAATGGACAAATTGCGATAGCATAATATTTGCTTTGTAGGAAGCTTATTGTATGTAGCTCTCAAAAGGAGAAGTGGAAACTTGGGATATGGTTAGCATACCATACAAATTCATGAAGATGGAATGGAATCCCTTGCATGCGGACTATATTCCATGCCAAAGAAAATGAGAATGTAGGTGCAGCCAACCAAGAGATTCCTCCATCAATATCAATCTAAATACAACTTGCAGCAATATCTTGACTTTGGAGAATGAATTTCCATGTACCAGAATCAAAAATGTTGGGTGAACAATGAAATATATTAAGACCATGGAGATAGGTATCCCGCATAAAATTAGCCCATAAAGAATTGGAAGATAAGCAACGCCAGAATAATCTCAAACTGGAAGTTGCATTTATATCATGCAGACAACGTATACCGATGCCTCCTTTTTTAAGCCGACACATCATCCCAGCGCCAAATAGAAATAGATTTGCCCCAGATGAACCTTCTTATAATAGATTCAATTGATTTAATGACACTTAACGGAAACTTGTAGCTCATGAACCAGTAGAACAAAATACGATGAATCACAGACCGAACTAGTTCAATTTTTCCAGTCGTGAATAATAATGTGGAGGACCATCCAAATAATTTAGCCTTGCATTTGTCATTCAAGTGAACAAACATTTGAGCTTTAAGATAGCCTATAGAGAGTGGCAGCCCCAAATAATGCATATGAAGATTACGTTGTTGAATGTTGTTGATTCGTTGTAAGAATAATCGATCTTTACATCTCTTACTATAAATCACTCTATGATTAAGTCGATTAACACTTAATCCTGAATGGAGCTCAAAATCCCAAAAGAGTATTTAGATTTGAGAAACTCTTCCTATCCGCCTTGCAAAAGGCTAGTATGTCATCTGCCAATAATAAGTGTGAATCATGTCTGTTAAGATTGCTTTGCTTCATCGACATAATCCTCCCACTATATAAAGTCATGTCAATAGAGATAGAAAAATATTACATAACCATGACAAAAAGATATGGCAAAAGAGGATCACCTTGTCGAATACCTCTATTTCCTGAGAAATATCCAGCTGGGGAGCCATTGATCACAATGGAGTATAAAACACCACCAATGCATTCTCTTATCTAATTAATGAATGTATGAGGAAAACCAAATTTGTGCATAATGAAATAGATAAACTCATGATTCACACTATCAAAAGTCTTTTTCAAATCCAGTGTTGTACAAGCTCTAGAACATCTGATGAGAGAAGTCGCTAAGTAATTCATTGGCCAATTAAGCACAATCTGAAATTAGTCTGCCTTTGAGAAATGTAGCTTGATTTGCAGAAATTAATTTCAGTACAATGTCACGCAATCTATTTCCCAAAACTTTAGTTATGATTTTATAGATTACATTGTAGCATGAAATTAGTTGATAATCATCCAAAGTAGTAGTACAAGGAGACTTAGGAACCAAAGTAAGAAATGTATGATTAACTTGCTTCAAGAGGGTACCTGAACTGAAGGAGTGAACTGTAGCTAAGACTTCTTCCCCAATAATAGGCCATTGTTTTTGGAAAAATAATGCATTGAAGCCATCTGGTCCAGGGGATTTAGCGCATATATATATATATATATATATATATATATGCAAAAAATGTACCTAAGAATGACCTCGGGTAGAGATACCTGAGCACACCCCTTCTGTTCGGGGTTTGTGAGTATTTTTTTTTGAAATTTTTTTTGCAGTACGTAGATATACTTGTTATGTAGCTCCCCACAAAATATATATATATATATAGCAAAAAATGTATCTAAGAATGACCTCGGGTAGAGATACCTGAGCACCCCCCCGCTGTTCGGGGTTTGTGAGTATTTTTTTTTGAAAATTTTTTTTGCAGTAGGTAGATATACTTGTTATGTAGCTCCCCACAAAGTTTCAGGTCAATCCAACACCGTTTGAGCATCCGTTCATCGATTTCAAAAACGTTCTGGACAGTTTTGCGCAACGTTTTTGAAATCGATGAACGGAGACTCAAACGGTGTTGGATTGACCTGAAATTTTGTGAGGAGCTACATAACAAGTATATCTACCTACTGCAAAAAAATTTCAAAAAAAAATACTCACAAACCCCGAACAGCGGGGGTGTGCTCAGGTATCTCTACCCGAGGTCATTCTTAGGCACATTGCCCTCATATATATATATATATATATATATATATATATATATATATATATATATATATATATATATGGGAATAATATACCACATATGAAATGAGAGATACCGTCATATATGCCGACGTGATGTGTTGTTCTGCATAAGGGGTAAAACTACACCTCACATTACCATTTGTATTATGTGAAAGAGAATGCACTATTGACGTATATGAGAGATATCTCTCGTATGTCACGTGAGGCATGTTTTTGTCACACACACACTCCCCTAGACACACGCACACACTAGTCATGACTTGTGTCCTTTGTCACAATAAATTCAAAACTTGTCTCCTAAAATTTCAATTACATTCAAAATATTTTTCGTCAAAATTTTAACCACCCTATTCAAAATCTTTCCACTTTAAATTTTACCCCATTCAAAATCTCACTTAAAAATTTTCAACCACCCCATTTAAAATATTCCCTTCAAAAATTTGCAGC
Source organism: Scilla litardierei (assembly GCA_030789695.1). Classification (NCBI taxonomy): domain Eukaryota; kingdom Viridiplantae; phylum Streptophyta; class Magnoliopsida; order Asparagales; family Asparagaceae; genus Scilla; species Scilla litardierei. Next base: position 22,176,013 of record CM061133.1, read on the forward strand.
CGCGTTCAAAATGCTTCTCCTTCAAAATTTCAACCACATTCACTCCCCCACATCCCCTAAATATTTCAACCAAAACTAATTGTTTCTTAGGACCCCAAATAACGCGGTCACCTATGTTTTTCCTCCTTAAATTTCATCGTCCTTCGTACTAGGTATTAATGACTCCATACTATGTATTAATGACTCCAGATTAAATCAGATTAAATCAGTCTTTGTTTTGTTTTATTTAGCATCAAAATTCAAAATAATAGATTCTCTCTCTCTCTCTCTCTCTCTCTCTCTCTCTCTCTCTCTCTCTCTCTCTCTCTCTCTAGGGTGTGTGTGCGCGCGCGCGCGCGCGAACGTGTGGGGAGGGAGGGAGGTAGAATGTGTGGGGATACAAAATTTCCATTAATTTTTTGAACGAAAACTTGGCATCTCAAATAAAAAATGTGAATTCAAATCATAAATCCATTTTTTGTGGGTGTGTTTTTTCTTTGTTTTTATATTTTTTTTGTTTGATTGGTGGTGGTGGTGTGTGTGTGTGGGTTTTTTTTTTTTTTTTTTGTGGTTTGGGGGGGGGGGGGGGGTGTGGTGTGTGTGTGTGCGCGCGCGCTCCCGTGAACCACTTCTGTGGTGGTGGCAAGGGCGGTTTTTAGACACTTTCTTGGCGACAAGGGTATAGTACATTGCTGTGTTTTTAAGTTTTGATATTCATTGGAAGAGAATAATGGCAGTAGTAACTCGGCTTTGTTGGTGGCTTCGATACACAGGCTTGGAGGGGGAGGCAGGCGGTCAAGATAGCAGGCTAAAGAGGATTTCGTCGTTCCTATTCCACCCTTTCTTGCCATTTGCGCTTTCCATACAACAGACGTTCATGCAACCAACTGTTGTAAATATCCATTTCTGGAGATGACCGTATCTATCCCTGCAGAGTTTATTGTAGAGGAGCCGGGAAGCACCGCGCATTTCAAGTGTTGCTGAATATTGATGTCGAACTAGCCTAGTTTTTTGTCCTGCAAAGTAAGTTGAATTGGGGAGGAAACACACCATTTTGATGTATTTGGTTGTTGTAAACTATTTGCCACAAGGTTTCTATTTGTCTAGTCAAATGGCATTATGCAACAGGCTGACAGTGCTGAACTTTGCTGGGCAACAATTTTAACTTTCAAGACAGATTAATACCAGGCTGCATGTGTTTTTCAATGGGGATATTGAATCCTAATGTACAAATTGTCTAATCTATTAATCTTCTCGTGTCAATGAACTGGACGGCTGGAAATTTTCGGATTCAAATACATTGAAATTATTGCATTGGCAGATCCCGCATCTGGTGTATGGATTTTTTTTCTTGTGTTTCTGTGCACTATGTTTATTTCTAGCATGACTATAAAATTGAGTGAGTTTGCACCTCCCTTGAGATGATTGATTTATTTAGATTTAATTGAAATGTATTTTAATAGTTTCACGCGAATCAGGCTCGCGTGTTGTTTTCTAAAGAGTTAGGCCCATGAGTCTCTTTGGGAGTCTACTTGAATCAGAAGAAAAAAAAATTATTAGTGAAATTCTTACAATAATTCACTATCCTATTAAATACGTAATGGGTGAAAAAAAAAATTTGATACGCCTTTTTATTTGGAGTGTTGTTATTCGTACCACAGAGATTTATGAATACATCACACTATTTGATTTACCGCACCTATATTTTTAATATCAGATGTTCGGATTTGGAGATCCGAACGGCTCTAGTACTTTTATTCTTCCGTTCGGATCTCCAAAGCCGAACAGTATAATAAAATATGTATTGTATTTGGATTTACATGTCTATTGTATTAGAGTCGTTCGGATCTCCAAATCCGAACGTCTGTTGTTAAAAATATAGGTGTGATGAATCAAGTAATCTGGTGTATTCATAACTTTCTGTGGTGCGAATAACAACACTCTTTTATTTATGTTTGAAGATACCATTAAATTATCAGCGGTCCGATTGGCATGCTCTCTTCGTACGTGGCCACCAAGATTCCTGATGAATGGGATCTCTCTCGCACATTTACTAGCTTTCTGACTGATAAAAAAAGATACCATTAAACTTAAGATCCATCATATGTTAAAATAAAACTAAATAAATAGCACCGGACTATTATAGTATATTCCCAAAGAAAAACAAATTTCAATCGTAATCATTTATGGATTAATGGTAGGTGGTAAGTACATTTTGTTTTTAAAAGATAAGAACTAATCATGAGTGGACTATATATGTTACCTCACATACATGGATAATTATGATGTAATGAATAGTCCAGTAAAAAAATTAATAAAGAGAACGACTTTATACACCTGGTCTCCTGGGTGGGGAGTAGACATTTTTCTCAAAATGGAAATGAATTGATTGATAGAGAGGCTGAGATTTGATTTACATTTGAATTTTTTTTCTACTTTGGGAATTCAGTCCCATCCCTACACCGAATGTCCGGTGTATATAGCATCTCTCTTAATAAAAATGATCAAAATATTTGATCTCAACTATTCTACTTATATCTCAATTTCAAAGAAAAATAAAAGATTGTCACCTTCTCCGGGAAAACTATAGCTTGTTATTATGGTCACGTATTATATGATCTTTGAAAGATGCTTTTTATTGCATGGTCTCAACTACTGACTTTTATCTCAGTCAAAACTCAAGGCATTCCTATAGAAAATTTGAATTCTTATCATAATAATAGCAGCTTTGTAGTCTGAAATTTAATTTGAATGAAAAAATTGAAATACATACCATCATTTTTTCAATTTATTTTTTGATTTTTTAGAAAAGGGAAATGTGTTTAATAAAGGTTTAAAAATCATTTATAAAAAGTAAGAAAATTTTTTAAACGGAAAAATTATTTGTTTTTTAAAAGCGAAATTTTAAAATCTAATTCGCCGTTGCCGGGGATCGAACTCGGGTCACCCGCGTGACAGGCGGGAATACTCACCACTATACTACAACGACCGGTTGCTCAGCTTTTTCGATCTTACATATTTAGCTAATTGCACCTTTTTCTCAACCCACGTTATGATTTATCGTTGCAAAGTTTGCCCTCCTCCTCTGTGTTCATTCGTAGTTCTCTCCAATAAGAGGCGTGCCGAGTTCGTAATTTTTATGTCCGGCTTGCTTCTCCCTCTTGCATCTCTGGTTGTCATTCACCGTCATGGTTTGCTCTGGCTCACATCATTGTGTAAACCTTTGTTTTTGAGAGTGATTACCTGCACCTCATTTTGAGGTGCAGGGAAGGGACAGATTACCTAAGATGGAAAAACAAATCATATCATAAGTCAATTTCTATCCTCTCTCTTCTATTTATTTACCCATTTTAGTAATTGTCACTTCACTACACCTCAAAATAAGGTGTAAATAGTCTCAGCCTTGTTTTTAAACCGCTCTCGATTCCATAGAGTGACAGCTTGATTCTCGGGCATCATTTCATGAGGCTACCTACCGAACCTTGTTTCCCTCTCCGTTCTTCATGTTTGCCATCCTATGTAAGAGTGGGGCAACATTGGCAATGGGCTACTATAGTAGCCACCTAACCCTCAACGCAATTTGTCGAATCCTCTCGTGTTTCAGTGGCGCGTTGTTCGACTCTAATGCATGTTCGCTTTGATTGCTTCAATCCGATGAACGAAGAGGGAAAATTTTTCATGATGACATAATTTGATTAATAAAACAATTAATTTGTTTTTTTGCGGAACGTGGAGGAGCTTCTTTAGTCGTATTTTCTCTCAATGGCCCTGATGCATACATTCTCGCAATCGGTTGAAGAGTTTATTTCAATGTTGATGGTTCAAGAGGTAAACAAAACCTGGGCACAGTGCATCGCCATGCAACATGTCCATTTCTCTTCTCCAACACGATGTATCTTGATATCAGACGGCTAAAGCATGTCAGTGCCTCAGTCTGGTGGTAAAAAAGCTCATAAATTACGAACCATTCTGCATGAGTATTATAGGAATCGGATGTTAATTTTAAGGGAAAAAAACTAATATCAAAATCATCTGTAAAGCATAAAATGTTCATATTCAAAACTTAAATAAGTTAAAATTGGCTTTTCTCGGGTTCCAACTAGATTTGCTTCCTGGTATGCAGCTGAACAGCAATAGGTGCCCGAAATAAATGCAGATGACGATGTTCACTTGGTTACTTTGTATGCCTGCAAGGAGAGAGGGAGACTTCAGCGGGGGACTTAACGTCAATTGTCCATGAAAAGAGTGAAAGTTACCTTTACGGTTCTCAACAGTTCTTTCGCAGCGGCATTGTTTTTGAAATGGTCACGGACAGGCTGAAAGCCATAGGCATATGAAATGTTGAATTAATAATATAATAAATAAAAAGAGAAACTATTTTTTTACATCAATGAAATATACACAGAGAGATTAACCATGATATGGCATACGATTAACTACTACTTTAGCTTAACTTAACAAGAGTTTAACTCACAAAAAAATGAATGAGATTCACAGAGAAACTACGAGTTTGCCTGGAGATACCTTTTCAAATTGCATTGATATGTACAACTTACCTATCCTAAAATCATCATTTATCACACAACTATTTGCTAGTTACTGCTAGACAAATCGATACGAAAATAATCCACTTTTGCTCAAAGGAAGTGAAAGGTTCAAGATAGTTTTCAATCATTACATCACATGTAATTAAAGCCTAATTGTGTTATTATAAACCTTCCGAAATCCATGAAATTATGATGGAGAGGCCATTAACATCAAACATGTCGGCCTAATACAAATTTTTATTTACCCTGAAACCATTTGTTTTTTATGTAATTCGACCAAGTATGGATGTGATATAAAAGGTTAATTGCAAAGACTTTCAGCTAAGATTGTGAAGCTTCAGGGTCGCTTGCATCATCCATATGCATCCTTTCTTACAGTAAGATGTTTCGCCGGCCAACCATTATGGTACCATATCCTTTTTAGTTGCCTCCATCCAAGTCCATTTAGGCCTCCCTCTAATCATCATTTCCCCACCAGCTATTATCTGACCACTTCCTAACAAGTGCACTTGTTGCCCAATGCTGCATGCGCCTAATCCATCTCAAGAAATTTTCCCTCATTTTATTCGCAATAAGAGTAATCTAACTTCTTACGGCTGCGCTTATTTCTCATCTTTTAATGTATTGTCACGTATCCATCAAAATGGAATTGGCTATGGAGAAAAATCATGCATGCTAGATTTGCTGAAATTATATAATTAGCTGTTTACATGATGCTAACCCAATCAATTGGTGTCAAATTTCTTGCAAGACAGATATGGTGTACTTCCATTAAGTGTATCAATAAGAAAAAGAAAACACCATTTACCCTATTTTAGGGTAACATTTTGTACTCGTTTATATATAGTTAGAGTAAGATAAGGTAAAGAATTTTCTACCGGTTTAAGTTAATGAGCCAGATAGGGTAATGAGTTTATAACCTGCTCATTTATCGTCGTTGAAAGGAGGTGGGGAATTAATTATATATGATAGGCTTGCATCTCTAAGCTTTCATTCTGTACTTTCTTAATCCCTTTTTTTCGATCCTTTATTAGTTGCCTATTTCTAGATGTCATATATACATTGTGAAAATAATACTGACGTAATTAAAAAGCCTACTTAAGCCCCACTTAAGCCCATGCTTTTGCCTTCTGCTTTTCAGAACGCTT